>JAQIXO010001125.1:0-13756 GCA_034700305.1 Protaphorura armata
TCATTTATACATACTGGCGAGAAGCCATTCAAGTGTGACAAGTGTGACCGAGCCTTCCGGGAAATCTCGAGACTGAACCGTCATAAACAAATGTTCCACACCAATAAAAATTCCAAAACTTCAGTGGTTAATCAAGAAGAATCTTCCATTGGCACAAAAACAAAAATTGAGAAGAAGAGTAACACCACATCTGCACCCCAATCCCATCAATGCGACGTGTGTTCCAAAACATTTCGTACAAATTGGGAATTACGAAGGCATTCCCAAGGAACATCGCACAGTCTTAAAAAAAATCGCACTCGAGATTCCCAAGGAACATCGCACAGTCTAAAAAAAAATCGCACTCGAGATTCCCAAGGAACATCGCACAGTCTAAAAAAAAATCGCACTCGAGATTCCCAAGGAACATCGCACAGTCTAAAGAAAAATCGCACTCGAGATAGACAACGACGGCACATTTGCTCAGTGTGTAAGCGAGGATTTCTTCGGGGAGACCATTTAAGAGTCCACTCATTTCAACACACTGGACAATGGCCTTTCAAATGTGACGTGTCCAGGTGTAATAGGGGGTTCGTATCAAAAACCAAGTTGCAAATCCACATGCAGAGGCCACATACCTCGGAGAATTGCAAAACGAGAAGTCCAGCACGAAAAGTGACTAGAATTCAAAATCGCAGTGAAATTAAATCTCATAAATGTATTTTTTGTTCAAAAGAGTTTCGTTGGAAGAATGTACTGGATGTTCATTTACGCTCGCACACTGGAGAAAAACCATTCGCTTGTCCTGTGTGCCAGACTAGATTTTCTAGACCGGATAAGTTAAAGTTACATGTTATGAATAAACATAGTGGAGAGAAGCCTTTCCAATGTGAGAAATGTAAACTCAGGTTCTCGGAGAATTTCCAGTTGAATTCTCATAAAAGGAAGCATCATAATAGTGGTCAGAATATTAGAGGTTTGGTGAAGAAGAGAAGTCAAAGCAAAAGCAGATTAAACGGTACTGGTACTGTTCGTGCTAAATCACGAGAACCTCGACCGGTATTAGAAAATGGTAATGGCAACGCTCAGTCAACATCTAAGAGCTCTTGTGATTCTGATACAGAGAAATCTCAGGATCCAGTTGAACGTGCTAGACAGTGGTCAAGTTTTCTCAATTTATTCAACGCCAAAATTGTCAAAAATTGAGTCATTCGTGGGGTTTGATCCGGTGCCACTGTCGTCCTTAATTGACGGTCATTAACTTTAGCATTTATGTAATTGAAGGTGCTTATGCTTATACATAATATTTGAACTACTTACATGGTACGCCATTTGCTTTATTAGATTATTATTTTTTAAATCTAGATATACTAACTACTCATTTCATGCCTAGTGATTCATTATACAATTGTGATAAATTGTGTTACATTAATGTGCTTTTGAATTTTGATATATGTTGTTTTTAACGTACGTATTCTATAAAGAAGCAGGTGATGTATCTTCTCATGCCACTTGGTTGGTTCTGTTTCAGAATTAGATAATAGCAATTAAGATTATTGAAAGTCCAGATTTGAATGTGACTTTTCCTTTTGGTTGTGTTTTGTGTTTTGTCTTCAATTTCCAATCAATTTATTGACTGGAAAAATTTGTTATTGATGAAAAAAGAATGAAATAAATAAAGTTATTTAATTATACCGGTTCAATAAAGTTGAGTTATTGTGGATCATCAATCAATTCTAATTAATTGAACAAATGAAATGAATAATCTAGTAATCAATTCATTTGATTTAGATAGAAAAATAATATGCATACCTAATACTATAAAATAATTAATGACTCGTGGTTGAGGGAAATTAAATTCAAATTGGTAATAATAATAATAATACGTTACTAGATCGACACCCTCCTATGTTGGTAAACGCGAGCTGCAATGGAACACAGTCAAATATAAAGAAAATTAATAAGCCATTAGACAATTTATTTTTAAAAAAATTATTTAGGTAGATACTGGAATGATGTCAAGCCAATGTGAAGTGTGAATGGAATGTAAGACAATCAATATGATTTACATATCTGGATGCATTTTGATTTTGAAATAAAATATTTCGTCATAAAAAAATCAGCCAGAGGAAACATCAATGTTGGAGTTGGAACATTGGAACAGTTGGACGTGTATACGAATAGTCATCCAACGACGTTCCCTTGTAACTTTTGGAGGGATTATAGTGTTAACAGACAACCACCTGCTCTGACTGCAAGCAAGCTTTCTCCATTGCACAGAATGGAAAAGGAGAAAGCATGCACTTGCACTACTACTCGTACTCATACTCATACTCCTCCAATAACTTTTTTTCAAATTGTATCGTAATGCGGTAAATAGTAGTGCAAGCAAAAATACTGAAAAGTGAAAAATACATACCACCAAGTACCAAACCCAACAATCGTTAACTTAACCAAATACAAGTAAACATTACAAAGTACCAAATAAATGTCACCAAATAAATAACGTAAATAACGTGGAAAGAAAACAAAATAATTTGTTACATATGGAAATAAACAACTGTGACTGTTTTGTCGCTGCGAATTTTTTCTACTGCATGTCGTTTGATTGAGGATTGTCCGGTCCGGTGAAATATCGAATAGATGAAATTGATTGCTCAAACGAGGATGAATCAACAACTGTTAGAAGAAATCCAAAATGTGCGGTGAAGGTATTGTAATTGTAGGTTTTTAAATTAACTGAAATTAACATATTATATTTTATTTAATAATCTTGAGAATTAACCCGACATCATAATATGACATGACAATCATATGCGAATTGTTCGTAATTCTATCCTGGATGGGTAAAATTGATTATTATTTAATTGAGAATTTTAAATTAATTGAACGAAACGCGAAAAAACTGGTCACCCAATACACTAACACTACACACGTTTGACGTTATTCTTGTTCTAGGGTTTAGGATGCCTGAAGTTTTAAAATTTAAACTAAATACATTAATTTTTTCAAAATCGTTTCAACTGAAAATATGGACCTGTGAAATATCAAATACTTGTATTGTAGAATTCAGTTTTCAATCGTGAGAATAAATTAATTAATATAGCGAATGTCAAATGTATGATCACCTTGGAATTTGAGAACGATCTGTTCTTATAGTTATAGTAGCAATTACATTTTCATAATTTTGTTTAATTAATGTCGAATGAATGTCGAATGATCGATCAATTGCGGTCACGGTGGATGAATTTTATTTATAAATTCGGTATTTATCGTCTTTCAAATTAATTAGTCAACGGATCCGTTAACTTTTAAATTGTTTTTTCTATTTCAGATAATATTGAAACTCAACTCCCAGCTTTGCATGGCGTACTGTCTAACTATTCTGCGAATTCTGTTTGAAACTAAAAAGTAGCATAAACGAAAAGTGAAAACTTTTATCCAACAACACATACATAGTTATGGCTCTCAGAAATACTAAAAGGTGAGAGATTTTGTTATAATTTTTAATATAACTAACTACCACTTATCTTATGCGGTTGTCGGTTATATTGTATTTTTTCTAAACCATTATTCCATTAAAGTGATTAGTTGCATACAATAAGTATTTTTTTTGTTTTCAAGTTCAAGCATTTCTGATATGAATGGGAACGACCGAAGTTCATCCGAGAATAAAAGAAAGTGTACCACTCGTGTTGTGTACTGCGAGCAGAAGACAGAAATTCTGGAATGTCCTTTTTGCTCAAAGAAGTATCCCTTTCGTCAGAAACATAATTTGGAAGCTCACGTGAGGATTCATACTGCAGAAAAACCCTATGTTTGTAAGAAGTGCAAGAGAGGATTCTCACTCAAGTATAGTTTAGACAGGCATATCAGAAATTTATCATGCTTCCATGGACAAAATGGACATCAGAGTAATGTTTCAGAAATCAAAAGAGGTGCAAAACTCAGAGTTCCTAAGAAACCTGCTCACACATGCACATTAGCGACATCAAAACCAGGTATACGGAGAACACACAAAAATACCATTGACGGTGGTACGAAGACATTTTATCAATGTGACGTTTGTTCAAAAAAATGTCGTTGCTCAAGTGAATTACAAATTCATCTGAAAATTCACACCGGTGAGAAATTGTTCAGTTGTTCAGTGTGCAAGGTCGAATTCACTCGGCGGTATGCACTAAAAATTCACGCATTAATTCACAAGGGGAAAAAGCCGTTCAAATGTGACACGTGTAATGTGAGGTTCAGAGAAGTCTCCAAATTGAATTGGCATAATAAGTTGTACCACATTGGCGATAATCCTAAAATTCCGCCTCAGAAAATGTTTACAAAGTTGGGATTGGGAGTGAAAGTGAAAGCCCGAAGTTCAGGGTACAAATGTGAAGTTTGCTCACAAAAATTTGCCAGCCAAATTCAACTACAAACTCATTCAAGAATTCACTCTGACGCGAAACCATTCAGCTGCAAATTTTGCGAGAGAGCGTTCAAACTAATAGATACGTTAAGAAAACATACAAAACATGTTCATTCTGGAGAAAAACGGTTCAAATGTAACAAGTGTGATGAAAAGTTCACAGAGAAATCCCAGTTACGTTGCCATAAAGTGGATGTTCACGGTGGTCCAAGGCATTCTAGAAGTATAGTGCGGAAACGGAAATACGGAAGAGCTTTAAATGTGAGAACCGGTGAGAAGACTCCTTTGTCATTTGGGTCTGACGGTCCGGCAAGATCATCAACTTCTGAAACCCGTTTACCACTGAATTATCCCAAAAATCTTAGTCCAGAGGAACGTGCTCAACAATGGGCAAGTTTTCTCACCACATTCAACGCCAAAATATCTAAAATTTAAATGTGCATTAAATAAGAGAACTGACATAGTATTCATTTTAATTCAATCAAAAAACTCATATTAATTATGATAATTAAATGAAATCATTCTTTTAATGTTAATAGGTGTACTAGAAACTAAGTTCAGAGTTCAGAGTTCTTTTATTAACATTCAAAAAGTCACATTCCCTAAAACAATAAGAACAATAAGGAAAGGAAAATACAATCCATCTGAAAGTGAATGTGTATAAAATATGTATGTGACACGTATAAATGAACATGTGAATTTAGTTGCAATTTACTTAAAAATAAGAGACAATCCTGCAGCTGCAGCTACTTATACCTAACCTCGTGATCAACAATGTTGAAAATAGCTTTGTAGCCAATTAAAACAACTACACTTGCTTTAGTAATCTTTTTGTGTATTACTGTATTTATCAATTTTTTGCTTTGCTTTGATGTGAATTAAATTAATCAGCAACAGTGACAACAATCATGCTTCATGCATGACTGAATAAAAAGTTTAAGAAAATTGAACTCTGTAATATTCAATTTCATTGTAAAAATGTATTATTTTAAAATTACTATAACTACCTTGCCGATATTAATGAGTTATGACTCTTTGCAAATGGTAATGGTAACCTGTGGTGTGGGCTGAAGACAGTTTGCGTTTTTCAGGGTTCATGATTATCAAGATAATTATGATTTTGTGTGATAATTATCACTTTTTTGATAATTATCCGAATAATTATCAAAAAAGTGGTGATAATTATGCTGGTAATGATAAGACCTAAGAAAATCAAGAATTTTGGTAATAAAACTTTCTCTACGCAGATTCGCAGTTGCGCATCTGATAGTACCTTGATAATTATCTTACTATAAACTTAATTATTATTAACTATGATAATTTTTTGATAATTTTGATTTTTTGATAAAATGATAATTATCTACTCATTTTTTTCGTTGATAATTATCAAATGATTATGACTTATCATTATCACTTGGTAATTATCAAACGAACACTCTGTCTGTTTTAATGGCACATTTAAAAAATCAATCCTCTAGGTTCGGGTTTTTCTGCATCGTAATTAGTAAAACCCATTACAAACTCTGTGGCTTTGAAAATACGCTATGGGGTGACGACACTCCCATATAAGTTTTGGAGGGTTTAATGTTAACTGACAACCTGCACCTTCTGCTTTCTCCATTAACTTAACGCATTAGGATAATGGGAGTTAGGAGTTAGTTGAGTTAGCTTTGAAATTTTCTCAACCTGCATACCCATCCATAACTGTCATGTGGTAAAAAGAATTGAAGTGTTGTATGCCTCTAATTCTTTACCCAAACTTGTTTTTAGTATGCAAGAAGAAGCTAGTCAAAAGTGCAAATACCAAATATCACAAAGTACCAAATAAAATAAGTGTGACCAAATAATTACCAATTAGTTCAAAGTAAAATATTTTGTAAGAAAACGTCTCCAGAATACCTCCATTTCCGGTTAAATATATTGCACACGAACAAAAAATTGATTGCTCGGGCGGGGATGAAGGTGGAAAGAATTCAAAATGTATGTATGGTACTGTTATTGTAGATTTTTAAATTAACTAAACAATTTGATTAATATAAACCGGCAACCTTCAATCACGGCAAAGAACGTTTCGTTTGAAAATCATTAAAGTCCTAAACTAATCCATGTATAGCAATTGTATTGTGAACCGAGACTCGCATAACTTATTGTTATAAATTCGAAATTAATTGTGTTTCAAATGAATTATATAGTCAACGGTCTCGTTAGCTAAAATGATATTTTTAATAAGGTGTCGTCTGTCGTCATGTCTGATATGTAGAAATTAGATTAACATCATATAAGATATCCATATCCGTCTCCACAGATAAATCTAGTTCAGAATTCAGAGTTAACCGAGAAGTCTCTCAATATTTCAAATAAACAGAATTTTGATCTTTCTTTCTATTTCAGAAATATTAAATCTCAGCTGCATGACTACACTAACTGCATGACGTGCATGTGCATGACTATGAACGTACTACCCATAGCCTTAATTATGCCTTGGAATTGGAATCAAATAAAAATAAAGAGTCAAGGTGGCTTGGTGGCTAACATTTCGTTCAACAACACATAATTATTATGGACATTGAAATTAATAAAAGGTCAGCGACATTGTTAGTTAATAATTGTTATTATTATTTTTCATGTCTTACTATAATTTATACCATGATAATACAAAGTCCGATATGGGATTGGGAGAAACAGAACAAAGTGTTGGATTTCTGTAACAATAAGATAAAATAAATTTTGGTTTTCATTTAGAAGCTCAAGAAATACTGACGTGAGTGTGGATGGCCGAAGTTCAGCCGAGAACGAATCTAAATGTGCCACTCCTCTTGTGTACGATGGCCAGACGCAGACGTCGGAAGATCTAGAATGTCCTTTTTGCTCAAAAAAGTTTTCTCGTGGTAATAAAACTAATTTGGAAAATCATGTGAGGATTCATACAGGAGAAAAGCCTCATGCCTGTAAAACGTGCAACAGAGGATTCTCACGGAACGTGAACTTGCAAAGACATCTGTTAAGTGTCCACGTCCACGAACAGAAGAATATTAACCAAGGGCATTCCTCCACAAAGAAGAGATCACGCATTGTCAAGCAATCTTATAACTACCAATGTGACGTTTGTTCAAGAAAATGTCGTTCCCCAAGTGAATTACAAACTCATCTAAAATGTCACACTGGAGAGAAATCGTTCATTTGTCCAGTGTGTAATCGTGGATTCACTCGATCCAATTCTTTAAAGATTCACGCGTTAATCCACAAAGCAGAGAAGCCTTTCAAATGTGAGATCTGTGAACGGGGGTTCAGATGTAACTCGAAATTGAATTTTCATAAGAAGTTGTCCCACACTGGGGATAATGCTAATGCTAAAATTCCTGCTCAGAAAATATTGGGTGTGAGAACAGCCCGAGGTTCGGGGAAGAAATCACTTGAATGTGAAGTTTGTTCAAAAACATTTGACGGGCCAAGCAAATTACAGATTCATTTGCGAATTCACACAGGGGAGAAGCCATACATTTGCCCTGTATGTTCACGCGGATTTAGTGAACAAGGCAATCTAAGAAAGCATGAGCTTATGCATACGGGAGAGAGGCCTTTCAAATGTGATGAGTGCGATTTGGCGTACGTAAACAAGAACAGACTAATGGTCCATAAGATGAGAGTCCACACTGGTGACAGAGACAAACGAAAATTTGGAGTGCAGACGGGAAAGAAGAGAAAAATTTTCAATGAAGCTTGTAAACCCACCGGAAATGATGCAATTCACACAGGGGAGAAACCATTCATCTGTACTGTGTGCGACAGAGAGTTCAAACTAAATTGCACATTAAAAAATCATAGAAGGCGTAATCATACGGGAGAAAAATGGTACAAATGTGACAAATGTGATCAGAAATTCACTCAGAATTCACAGTTACGTGGCCATGAAATGGACGTTCACAATCGTGCTGGGAGTTCTAGAATGTCGGCGCGGAAATGCAGAAGAGCTTTAAATGTCAGAACCGGTGAGAAGACTCATTTGTCAATAAGGTCTGATCGTCCCACAGAACAGTCAAGTTCTGAAACCCGTACTCCATTAATTTATCCCGAAAGTATTAGTCAGGAGGAGCGTGCTCAACAATGGGAAAGCTTTATCAACGTATTCAACGCCAAGATTTCAAAAAAATGAGATTCGGATTTCACACAAGGATTTACGCAGTATTCAGTTCTATCCGAATAATTGCAGCACGATTTGTTGTGGTTGTTATAATGGTATGTACTAGAAACTAGAATTGTGTGATGTGCATTTCAAGGAAGAATTTACACAGTAGTCATTTCAAATTCAGTACCTAAGAATAGTTTAGAGTAACTTATTGTTTTATAGCATCGTAAGTACCAGAAGTCTCACCTACTATTCAATTTAGTTTGTATAATTTTACCTATAATTGTACGTACGATTAACCATAACAAATAGTTGGTTTTATTTCCACCTAGTTAAATTCTGTACGAAATCGCTGGATTAAGGAAGCCCTTATTATGACACAAAGCACGCATTGACAAAATAAAAAATTGTTCAAAATATAAAACCTAAAATACCTTTTGTTTTGGAGGTGCAAGTAAAGTAGAATTTTTATGAATTTTTAAGCGTAAAATATGTAAAGATAAAAAAAATAAAATCTAACGCGCTCTTGTGCAAATGCTTTACAAAAACATCGTGTGATTAACAGTATTAAATATAACTTTGAGTAACTAATTATGACTGCTAATTAAGACTAATTTAATAACTTTACACTGAATATTATTAAATGAAGTTATTATGTACTTTAATGTGAATTGAATTTTTAGTCAGCAACAGTTTTGAATGCATCAATAAAAGATACGGGAAAATTGTACTAATCCTTGCTTGCATGCAAATGCATATTATCACCCGTCGATTTTCCCTTGTCAGTTTTGGTGGGATTTCTGGTTTCTCCAAACAGCAAAAAATATAAAAATACAGACTTTTAGTGTATTCTTACATGGAAAATTAAATAATTTGGATTAGAACAACGACAAGTACTGGTGGCTGGAGTACATTTTCGGTTTTTAATTGTCCAGTTATTAATTAATTAAATATTAAATGGATGAAAATGGTTGCTCAGTCGGAGATTGCCGGCGATGAATGATGGAGGAAAGGATTAAAAGAGTATGGTATTCTTCTGGGTATTCTATGGAATTTTATATTTTAATAAAATTACTAATTTTGAATTTTATTTTTGATTATTGATTGGAATTCATTCAGTACAAGGCGTTTGATTTAAGAATTGTTTTTTTATTTCTTCGTATTCTATGAAGAATGAAGTTTTGTACTAAATTCATTTTTTTATTTGAATACTTTAGATTTCAATCGTAAAAGATTTTAAATTAATAAACTACCAGAATGATGGCCTTCGTGTTTCAAATTTTGAAACACGAAGCACCCTATAGGGCCCAGTCACCAGCAGTTAACTAAAACGATTGTTTTAAATTTTAGGATTGATTAGAAGGAAGCAAATGAACAGTGGTCCCCAAATCTAATTCATAACTCGAAGTTGAAAAACGTCACTCGTATATTTTATTCAGACTGAAGTCTGATTTAAATATTTCTTTCTATTTGATTTCAGAAATATTGAAACTCGGCTGTAGGAGTACTATTCTTGGAGTTGGAGTTGGAATCGAATAAAAATTCATGGTGGCTAAAATTTTATTCAGCAACATATAATTTATCTATGAACCAGGATCTGTATTGACGAATACCTTTTTACATTTCTCTGATTTGAAATAAACGTCAAAATAATTAAATAAAAATAAATCAATTATGGCTCCTAGAAATACTAAAGGGTGAGTGATTTTTCTATAATTTTTTTAAAGTATAATTGATACTATGATATGACCTACAATAATACAAATATAATTATTGAGCCGAGGCTCCATTCCCCCCATTGACACAGTACTGACAACTGATAGGACATGAACTTTAAAATGAACTTGTTGTGTAGTTGTCAATTTTTACTTTACTACTACATACTAGGGCTGACAAAAAATATGAACTAAAATGTTACGGTTGCCTAACCCGGTTGTCAATTATAGAGCACTTGGTTAAACTATTATTCCATTGAGTAATTATTTAAATATTTAACTAAAATAATAATAAAATTAATTTTGGTTTTCTAGCTCAAGAAATTCTGACATAAATGGGAGTATCCGAAGTTCATCCGACAATAAAAGAAAATGTGCCACTCCTACCGTACTGTACGACTACGACCAGAAGACAGAATTTCTGGAATGTCCTTTTTGCTCAAAAAAGTTTTCTGGTAGTAATAAAATTAATTTGGCCGCTCATGTGAGGATTCATACAGGAGAAAAACCTTATGTTTGTAAGAAGTGCAAGAAAGGATTCACACAGAAGGGTAACTTGGAAAGACATGTGTTAAAAATCCACAGACACAAGAATATTAACCAAGGGTGTTCATCAACGAAGAAGAGATCTGTAAGTATCCGGGTCCCCAAAGAATTTTATAAGTATCAATGTGACGTCTGTTCAAAAAAATGTACCAAGCCTAGTAAATTACAGAGTCATCTGAGAACTCATACAGGGGAAAAACCATACATTTGTTCTGTATGTACACGTGGATTTAGTGAACTAGGTAATCTAAGACAACACGCTCTTATACATACGGGAGAGAAGTCTTTCAAATGTGATGAGTGTAGTGTGATTTGGCATATGTAACACAGTACAGATTGAAGAACCATAAGATGAGAGTCCACACTGGAGACGTTAGTCACAAACGAAAGGGTCCATTAAAATTACATATAAAGCGTATTCAAACTGGAGAAAAACGGTTCAAATGTGACAGGTGTTGTCAAAAGTTCACAGAGAATCCAGAGTTACGTTGGCATAAAGTGAATGATCACAGTCGCAGCAGTGGGGGTGCGAGTCCTAGAATGTTGTTTGTGCGGAAATGTAGAAGGGCTTTAATTGTTACAAACGGTAAAGACAATCATTTGTCAGTTAGTAGTGACCATCCTGTACCTGTACCTGTAGAATCCTCAATTTTAGAAACACGTAGTCCATTGAATCCACCCCAAATGATTAATCAGGAGGAACTTGCTCAACAATGGGTTAGTTTTCTCAATTCAACGCCAAAATATCAAAAAAAGGAGATTCGCATTTCAGACAATGATTTACACAATGTTCAGTTCAATTTTAATAATTGCAGTTCGATTTGTTTTGGTTGTAAATGGTATGCACTAGAAACTAAGGGAAAATATGACATGTTTGTGACACAAAATAAGAAGTCGTTGGAAGTATAAAAACTTAGGTATAAATATCCTTCGTGGAATTTATGAATTAACATTTGGTTTTGTTCGGAGGTAAATGAAACACTGGCTTGCGTAATTGCTTTACTAAAACCACTTACAATCTAACCTCTTGATCAATCAACATAGCTTCGTAGAGCTAATTAAGACTACATTTACTTTAGTAAACTTTAAAACTTTACTTTATATATTATCAACTTTTTTTTTAAAAAAAAACTCAAAAGTTGTATTCTGTGTCCAAATAGCCGTCCATGGTATTTTGATGTGGAGTAAAAATAAATTATAGTTAATTAACATTGTGTTCGTTTCGTGCTGAAACGATTTGGTTTTATTTTCTTTAAATTCAATCGTCGTTGGAGTGTTAGAATAGCGAAATGATAAGGAACTGCACGGAACCATTTTTCTTAGGGCCGGGTGTCTCGTACTGAATTTTATGCACACTCATAATGTTGTGTCTGTGTGTGTGTATTGTTGTTCAATAATATGAAAACTATGTAGGAGTAGGAGTAGGGGTTCATTGAATTAGTCAGAGAAATACCAGGACCGGACGTACGAACGTACGATCATAAATATTAATGAACTTCCTCTATAAGGTTTAAATCTCAATATGTTATATGCTAAAAAACTGACTGACTAATAATTATTGTCTATTAAACGGATGGATAAAATTAAGGTGACAGTTGACGAACGAATTATGGGGATCAGATGAAATTTTAGAATTATAATTTGATTATTAACTAATACCCCTATCTTTATGAGTTCATTTACAAAATGCTGAAATTGTGAACGAACTGTGAGCGCTCGAATGCATCGCTTCCGTTTGCCGTTAGTAAAAACCTTAATTTTAATATTTTTGTATTGATTTTAAATCAGTTGGATGTACCATAATATGATATCCATGATAATTAATGTATAAAAAAATGTCTAATGTAAAGTACCTAATTTGATTTGGAAATTTGAAATTAACTGTAGCCAGGAAACGACATTGCATTGCATATTTATGTATTTATCGGTTTTGCCAGTGCAGTGCAGTATGCAGTAGTGCCGCCAAGTCGAGGTCCACACATATATAAAGTTACAGTTTTATTAGAGCGCGGATGAGAATTTATCTTATCTATTGTTTGTGTATGGCCAAATAGGGTCTAGTTGAAAAGCATTGACTTTCGCCAAGGACCATACCACGTTGAAAGCACCAGTTCTCGTCTGATCACTGAAGTTAAGCAACGTTGGGCCCGGTTAGTACTTGGATGGGTGACCGCTTGGGAATCCCGGGTGCCCTTGGCGTCTATTTTTTTTTGCAAATTTTTGTGTTCAAATGATCCAATTTAGTATCACATACATGTATCTTTAAAATTGGTTTAGTGCATTCATGTGTAGCACACAATTATATCAAAATTTAAAACTAAACATTTGGTTTTTGCTGCTGCGAGAATACTACCCGAGTTTATACGAGTATCGTGCATTTTCAAATGACAACCCTAACGTATAGGAAAGAAATGTGGACTGTGGACTGGACAACTGGTATATAACATAAACATAATTAAATTTAGCAAGTCAATTTGTATCTGGGTTGCCTTAATTTTAGGCTTATACTTACATGCATAATATACCTATACAGCCAGAGAGAAAAGGCTTAATTATTGTTCTGTTTTGTTACAGTATTTTGTGAAGAAGGGGTAAAGAAGGGACATGCACTAGCTAGTACATGTACTAGCAGGTAGAAAAGGGACAGGACCAGTTGCCAAGTACCTATTGTACTGTACTATTGTATTGGTTGTTAATAATAAACTGAAACTCATCGGTCACATTTTCAGGAGACTCTATCTAAACCCTTAACTTGAACAATATTCAGTTCAGTTGTGTAAAAAAAAAGGAAGAAAAGGAACTAAAACATGACTCCCATTGTATCAAAGAAATGAAAGGAATTGAACACATGCCAAGTATTTTGTTACATCATTTTGTTCGAACGATAAAGTGGTGTTAAATTGTTATTTGGACCGAATATCACTTACTGTTATTATAATAGATAATAGTATTAATTGTCAATAACAAAGAGCT
>JAQIXO010001126.1:0-13756 GCA_034700305.1 Protaphorura armata
TCGAGTTTTGAACGTAGAAAATGTAAATTAAATTAATTAAAAATTGTAGTTTTTTTTAAAAAAATTTAATTAAATTTGAAAAAAATTCACCCTTTGTTTGAACCGACCAAACACGTTGCTCGAATTTTTAATTAATTTTTTAATTAATTTTTGAAATTTCGGCCCAATTGCCACCTCGTAACTAAGGACCACGGCTTTGTTTGCCCCAAAAGATACGAGCACGGTCCATGGTCCACAGACTGACTGACGGTCCATGGGTTTTTACGATAATAAAGGGCTCGATCTGTAATACAATATGTAGAGAGGTAGTAAGGTCAACCTTTATTACAATTACAATTACAATATGGTCACAATCATTGCACATCGTGTCAGTCAGTACTACAGTCACATTTCACAAGGACACTTACAGCACCGACGTCTATCCTTTTATGTGCATCAATATTCAATATGTTATGCCGGTCGTCACTCATGGCTGGGTGCCATTCAGTACAGGGCGGTCAATAAGTCATCTTATTATGCATTATATTGTACTGGGTATGGTTGCATAATGTGTAGCTATCTGACATAGCGAATACAACCTTCGTAAATCTGAGTCGTCTGAGAGCAAGCAGAGCAGAATACCGTCCTACATTGTATAATTCCTGTCCAATTACCGTTGATATCGCCTCGATTTTTGTCAAACAAAAACATATCCATGGGATGTCTCGAAAGTCTCGATGTCTAATGTCTACCGATCCATTTGTCTCAACTCACTTTCACTTTTCTTTCAATGATTTAAATTGTAAAAACATAGCATGAAATTGCCTTAGAATTTATGGTCACGGTCACGGTGCCGACTGCTGATTTGAAGTTTCTTTCGTTTGTTTTATACGATACGACATATTGCATTACTCGTATTAATTATATAACTTGATTTAATTCAGCCTGTACACTGACAAGGGATACTCATTAGTCGTTACCAGCACCCAACCCAGAATTGGCATTTCTATCTCGAGGGCTCACAAGGGCATAAATGAGTCGGGTTTTGTATGCTGAAAGTATTCTGAGTCTGATGGATCCTTTTACCTTTTATTCTATAAAAATGTGTTTTTTTTTTAAATTAAATATTTAATATGATTTTAAATGTTGATCACTTTCTCTTCCTTTCTTGATTTTCCTTTTCTTCTGTCCCTTGGTTTTATTATTGACCCAATAATTCCTTATATCTTCGGAAACTTTCTCGGCGATCATGTAGACAGTTGTTTGAGGATTTGTATTTACTATTTCAGGCATTATTGATGCATCCGCAACTCTTAGACGACTCGCACCGATTACCCTATATATAAAATTAGTATAGACACAGACAAGAATGTACCAAATGCATATGTAATGATCACAAATAAATGCAAACCTTAACTTGGAATCCACGACGCTTAGGGATTCGTCTGGACGGCCCATTCGAACTGTTCCAACTGGGTGTTGAGAATTAGTTGTGTTTAGACGAATAATACACAACCAGTACTCATCCGAATTAGGTTTAAATGGGTTGCATTGAGGAAGTAGAATGCGTGGAACTTGAGCACCAACACTTTGATAAGCCTTAGTAGTTGTAAATATTCTCAAGATTTCCCTGATTCCTGTTGTGAGGAATAATATTTCATTTAATCTTGGAACGAATTTTATCGTATCACATATCACTCTCCTCCTCACTCGACAAATACATAGAATTGTAATAAAAATGAATAAATTCTCACACATTGAAATAGCATTCACTACTGTAAGCCAAAGCCAAGCATTGAAACTTATTTCTCTTGGAGACAATTAATAGACAACGACTACACCAATTTGACAGAAGAGAAGGTGTCCAATGACCTTTAAGCAGTCTTGGCCCAAAGGGTCATCAAGTTAGAAGTGAGTCCGACAAGAATTTTATCTACCACTATAAGTGATTACTACATGACAGATAGTGACTACATAGGACGATTGTATATTTAAGACCCACACCTCCGAACACGTCTTTCGCAATAAATGTAGCATTAGCAATTAACATTACCTTCGAGTAAAGTCTTAACATCGTCCGGGTGAGAGAGCATTTTAAAATCAATGATAGGAGAATTTGTAATGTTTGAAGAATCCAACGTTAAAGTGCCAAACGATTTAGGTCTTTGGAGAGAAATTTTTGCCAGGATTCCCACCTTACTATCCTGTCCCATGTCATGGACTAGATTCATAGTTTCGGGGAGTTTCCATGTATAAATCATAGGATACAATTGGATATCGGGCCAAGTTGGAAATCCTGCAGATTTCGTATATTTTGAAGCAAACCATCCTTGAGCGAAAGCTCCTTCCATCGGCGCTCCTAATGGACCTGCTCAACTCAACCCATATGAACATCTATCTAGAATATTCGGTTATTTTATTTTTTACCTTTCCCATTTTTTAAAAATTTTATTACACTCTCCTCTGTCAATTCCTTTTCGTAGTCCGGGACTTGGGACGAGTCATTTAGAAATATCTCGATAGTGACAGCGGTATGTTCTATAAGATGCCGACCTACGCCGGGTCGATCCAATTGGACGTTTATCTGTCGCAAATTTGTGTTCATCTTATTATCACTTTATTACAGTCATCATTTTTTCCGAGAATATTTAATTATGAATACCTTTAATTTTTGCAGATCATCAGCTGGTCCAATTCCCGATCGTAAAAGAATTTGAGGTGACCCGTAAGTTCCAGCACTCAAAATAATTTCTTTCCTTGCTCGAACATAATGGTCAACGCCATGATTTTTATAAAACACTCCTGTAGCTTGGTTTCCTTTGTTTAACGCGACCTACGAACAAACGAATGTCCAAATTATCTCCCTAATACAGGGTGTCCACGAAAGTGGTCCGCATTGTTTGTTTCCTTTTTGGCGTAGTTACAAAAAATTATGTTACAGTCAAGTTCGGATACCTAATTAATACTTATAAATATTTTAACAACGGTAATCGAGAATTTATTTCAGCACTTGACAGAACAATAATGTGGGAACATGAACGGGATTATCAATTTAGCAACATGATCTGATCCGGGCTTAACCTATTGCATATTTTTGTACGTATTAACTAGATATCCTAACTTGACTGTAACATAGATATTAGTAACTACGCCAAAAATAAAACAAACAATGCGGACCACTTTCGTGGAGCCCTTCTAAAAAAGTATAATACGTAGAAAGCTGGTTTTTGGCTCTAAATTCATCAAAAAAATCCCACTAATCCTAAGTGGACAAAAAGGGGAAAAAGTTCTCAAACACAAAACCTCTTTTCATCCGCACAGCCGGGATTCGAACTCGCGACCTCCGAGTTTTAAGCGGAATCCTTGCTGTCACGAGTAAAAAAAAATCAGAATTTTGGCTGAGGTGAAATCTAACAAACACGCCGTAACCCTTGACAATGCTCAACATTATATCTAACTGAGTGTGGAGTGAGTAATTCAAATCCGATCGAAAAAATTAATTTAAAAAACGACAATAGAAGTTCAAAGATTCAAAAATAAATAAAAATAAAAAATATTTAATGGGCTTATTGGTGACTGCTGGCGTAGCCACAGTAGCCAGCACTCTCACGCTAGTTAATTATATCGCCATGTACGTTATAAAAAAAATTCTAGTCACCCTTCTCGTACCCGTTACCTTTTCAACGTGAGCGTATCGTATAATTTTTAAATTCTTTCGGAGTCCTTCATTTGGTTTGATAAATGCATCGTAGGACGTTACCCGTCGACCTTTACGTCTGTTCACCTCAATCTTGCTCACACCTATTTTTAATCATAAAATTAAAATGGGGATATAACTAGAATAGAAATGTCAAGGAAATTCAATACGATTGCGCTATTGAACACAAATAAATGCAATGACTAGCGTTGTAATTGTTTCACTCAGATCGAAACCAAATAAATCTAAATCGCTAACTGATCATTTGAGGTCCACTTGGGTCAGCAAATTTGTATCCAAGTTCTTCCCCTGCTTTCAACCAAACATCGACCCCTTTCGAGTATGTAGCCCTAGTCACAGGCATTGGGCCTTTGTAGCCATGTTGGTCTAATAAAATTGAAAATGAATTTTTGTCAGACTTCCAGTATGTAATCTCTCTAATACAGATTAAATGTTAATAAATACTTGTCTTCTTGAATTCCCCAAGGTATGTCTCTGTCCTCCTGAAATATTTTAAGACACGGGCATACTCCCATGATTTGTCTCCAGTTAAATTAACCCACCTCTCAAAGGAATTTGGGTGTGGGCGATTCCAGTACATGGTATTATGAACTGTGGTACCTCCCATTACTCTTCCAACAATAAATTCAAGTACCTGCATATAAAACCAAATATCATTAAGAAAAATACACGCACTTTAATATACATTCGTTTATAGTAACATGAAAACTGAAAATAGTTATGGTAAAACCATGAATTCCAATTTCTATGTGAATTCTATTGCATTTCCGCCATTTCACCTCAAGTATTCCAAAGTGGTATTTATTAGGATTACCCTGCCACCCAGATGACTTTGCGGAACAGACTTGTACTGAAATGTAATATCCGGTACAGATTGAAATTCAAAAAAAGGTACTCTGGTTTGTGGAGGCGCATTTCCACCAATCTCCAGAAGCAAAACTGTGAACAATCCACCTTCAGATAATCGACTTGCAACGGTGCATCCTGCCGCACCTCCACCAACTGGAATACAAAGAGTGTTAATTTTAATTATTCATATGAATCATCAGGTCATTTGGGGTCATTTGGGGTCAACTCTCCATTAGTTCACGAACAAACAGGATTGCTAGTTATAACCCGTGAATAATATGATTAATCAAACTCACCGACAATGAAATCAAAAATCTCAATTTGAGGAAGAGAATAATCGACTGGACGTTGAGTGAAAGTAGCCGCAATATCTTGTTCTCTGTACAGGTTGGCGTAATATTTAACCAGAACGAAGAATGAACCACCAACAAATAAACTAAGCAAGCTCGTCATGTTCAATAATTTTGAAGTACCATATGCTCATTTGCCTAAAATAAATCACCAAATTATTGCAAGAAACATATGTTAAGAAAGAAAGTGAAAAGTCAAATAAAATTGGGACATTTGTAGATATTGGCAACCCTTAAAATTCTAAATGTCAGTGTAGTATAAATATTATCTTGTGTTTTCACTCTATATTTGCAACTTATAACTTTTAACCTACTTACTTACAGGAACCGAACCTTCAAATCTGGACTGCAAAAATCTACAGACTTATAAATCGAAGATGTTCCTTCCTATCATACCCAATGGTATTGGAATCCGTTCCTCAACATTACACAACTAATAAAATAATCACTATAGAGTACATCGACTGAGGAACGGATGAACTTAGGTTAGATTTAGCGCACGGTCATATCGACATGCAATTTAGCATCTGCAACGTTCGTAATTAATTAAAACGACAGACAGCTCATAATAACTAACTGTACAAATATTCCATTCCTACATCAGGTTGAATTGACCAGAAACACGGATCTCTACGTAATGAAATTCAGAATAAGGTAAAACATATAATCGCAATATTTTCACGGGCCAACACATCTGTCCCTTTGCAGTAAGTCTATCTGGCCACAGGCTCAACTCAAAGTTTGAATATTAATACCATATTTTATATCGAATAATTTCACGGTGAATATACTTGTCTTCTTGAATTCTGCGAGATATGTCTCTGTCCGCTTGAAATATTTTAAGACACAGTCATACTCCCATGATTTATCTCCAGTTTCATTTGCCCACCACACACTGTGTTTCCATGTTAAGACAATCAATTTGCATACTTGTATGTTTGAATGCTTTGGATTATCACACTAATAAAGAATCAAATCAAAATCAAACCTCTTAAGGGAATTTGGGTGTGGTCGATCCTAGTACATGTTATTACTGAACTGTACCACTCACGTCTTACAACTTTTCCGGCAATGAATTGAATTATCTGTAGAATACTTAGGCATTCTCAATGCTCACCTACTTATTTCTCAATACCGTATATGCAATTACGAGATAAAACATAAATGGCATGTTTGCCCAGGACATCCAGATGCTTTTGCCGTAAGTCTGGTTTGAAATGCAATGCAATTTTTGGCACAACCGTTTGAGGAGGTGCATCTCCACTTCTCCACTAACAAAGCTCCAAGATAATAAACTAGTACGACTAGCGAGAGGCGAGTGGTAGGGACGGCATCCCGCCGTCCCTACCACTGACTTCAACGAGTGAAGATTGCCATAATTAGACAATCGATAAACATACTTGTATGTACGACTACGACTGCATTGGTTATCACGCTAATAAAGAAATCAAATCAAATTGAAATGTAATAACGAATGAAATTAAAATGTGTGTAAAACCAGGTGATCCTTATGTCGGTTAGTACACGGTAAGTATTTGAACCATTGAATACAGCAATATGCATGATAAATTAAACTACCCACTATGAAATCAAACTCTTCAATTCGAGGAACAAAAAAAGCAACTCGTGGTTGTGGTTGAGTGAAAGTTGTCCGGATATCCTTCTCTCTCTACAGATTGGCGTAATATTTGACGAAAGAATGTTGAATTATTTGGAAGTAGTTTTTGTCTGGAAACGCACAATCCTACATCCATTGGGGCTAACAATCAAGTATTCCCCAGACAAAAATATATCAAAGTACCAACTTCGCTGTGATGTTCCGAATGTTCAGTCTTACATAGACTTTGTCATCTATTTGGCTAGTTTAAAGCAGAAATAGCTTTCAATTCTAGAATGCACTCCCCAGAAAGGCGTGACTTTTTTAACACTCCCGTTTTTAAAATAACATAAGAAGTAAACACAATCAAGATTTAATTTTTGAAAATAAATCCTTCAAGACCTCCAAACCAAAGAAAGGACTAGGACAGTCTGGTAGAATAGAATAGAATCGTGGGTTCAAAGGGACACTTTCTTCGCTGCGAGAATGAATGCATACAAAAATGCTTGACAGAGGAATTGAACCATCAAAACAATTAGGCAGCAGAAATATCCTTACCAAAAAGGGCTATAATCTACACATATAAGATGAAGCCGCACGCAATATGTAGTGTCAGTGTCATCTAATTTTCATTTATTTCTAATATATGTCTCTTCTGTTAATAAAATGAATGTTAATTAATCACAAGAACTCGAATGTTCAACCCATGCTCGAAATTTTTGGTCCTATCGTCGATAAACTTTTGGGTCCTTTTGGCATGATCTGTAAGATTTCATATCCAAGTCCAAATGCAACGAATAGATAAGCCAACACCTTACATCACTTTAAATCATTTGGATTGATGAGTGGACTTTGGTGGGTCACTTCTGGCTGCTCCTGATCACGCAAAATGCAATCAATTAATGTGTAAGCTTTACAAAATTTTAGTTCAAATTGTATATCCGCACCTCCAGCTCCTGAGACATGTAAAGTAAGAACGCTTTGTGGGGAGTACAATTCTCGCACACCATTTTGAGGTTTCCTTGCACCACAGTACTGCAAATTATTAAGGCGCTCAATCTATCACTCATGACTGATTTATTATGAAAATATATTCCGAATGACTTACCGAGCAATCTGGACTGAATTCCTCATTATTTCGTAACCTACTTGCATTCAAATCTTCCAAGAGTGGTCGAAAAACTACACTCTTCGGCAGATTTGGATACAATTGAAGCAATTCAGAAAGGTGGTTCAGTCGAGCGGTTAATGATTCAATTTTTAAGGATCTGCTGTCAAAAGGGCTCAACATATACACGACGCCACCTGGATTTAAAATAGATTCACACAAGTTTTAATAGAAAATGTAGTTATAAGGAACGCCCCTTGCTAAAACGCTAAGAATAAGTATCACAAATAGAAATGCCTAGTCGATTTTGCGACAGCCTTTTAGGAGCAGATCAGAAATAATTTTACGTGGAACTCACCATGACCAACCCAAGACACAGAAACGGCTCCTGCAACTGTATCAGGGAATCTGAGTAAAAATGTCCCAGGAGAACATCCAAGCAATAATTTTTTAGTCTGTTCTCTTCCAATGAATCCATGAATATAACCTTTTTCCCATGGTTCCTTTAAATGTTTCTCCACAAGATTCATCGCTGAATAAAACCATTCCCAAAATGACAATCCACGTGGACCTGGAAACTCCGGTAAAGGAACTTTACAAAGTTCTGTCCAAGTAACTGTGTTGTCATGATTCGGATCATCTCTACAGTTCAAATGACGCATACGATCAAATTATCCGTATAGTATAATTTATATATAGGCTCAGGGTGGTTGATAAACATTTGTACACCTAATGTCCAGACGAAATTTCAAATATACGCTCATAACCGATGTACAAACTATTCTCTCATGGGATATAAGGATCTAACCCGTTAATTTATAAACGCCGTCCTGAACATCCACAATTTCTGCAGATTTCACATTCTATCAAAATTATTTTCGAAAGTAAATTCCATTATTTCCCGAGAACCTTCATATTTTTACATGCGGGGTTCAATGATTATGAACCACCTTGAACAGTATCACTCCGAACTGTATATCTAACCGAAAAAGTTTTTCTTTAAGAAATAGAAGCTGATCCTTCGTTAGACCAGCGCCAACGACAGAGGTGAATTTGACCTGAAGCATATGACTAAGCTGGTCCCAAGTCACTCTCGATGGAACTTCAAAGGGTGCACGATCCATGGTCGCAAATGCATTGTCCCAAGTGATACTTCCATATGCTCTTGGTTCTTGGCTTGTATGACTGATCACAACCACGGGGTCAGATAGTGCCCAAACCTGTACAAGCAGAGAATAGAAATATCTTGACATTCGCTCTAACACTATGGCATGCTCAAGCACCTCTCGCCCGCATTACCTGGAAATTCATATCCGCTATTTTAATGGTGGCACTGGACAGTAGTGAAAATTTGGCATCACACACAGGCTCTTGGTCTGCTTTCTTGATAATTCGACCAGCTAATTGCATTTTTGAGAACACGGCCGTTAAGCATTGATCTGAACCAAATGTCATTGATTCAATTCCATTTGAAACTGTTCCACAACGTGGCAGCGCCAATAATGCATCCAAACTACATTCACCGCTCACCAAACATTTTGCTTTAGCTTCACTAATAATTTCTACTTTGACTTGTGGCAAAGCCATTTGTGGACTAAAAATGTCGCCAATCAAATGTCGTACTTTGAGAGTGACAGCAATTTTTGTGTTTGTTTTAATGACTTGTGTAGGTTGCCGTTCAACAATGAATGCGTCTTGCATGAGTCGATGGAGTAATTTGTTCACCTAGAATTAAAATCTTAATATTTTAGATACAACTTGATAATTATGGGACACCACGTACAAAAAAAATCTTATTTTACCTCATATCCAAGAAATTGAAAATTGCTTTGAGCATGGGCGCTGTAAATGTTGGTCCGGATTAAAATTTCGGACACTTGATTCAATCTTTCAGCCTCTACGATTTGCTGCATTGTTTGCAAGAGGACTTTGACCAAACGCTGTACCCAAGTTTGAATATTTTCTAATTGTTTAGCCAATAACCCTTGATTTGTTGGTAAACGGTTCTCATGCATCCAAACGGCAAGATGTTGTGTTATAATTTCATCCCTTAAAAGACTTGATTGTGAAATGACCGTAGCGATGGTTTGTCCTAGTTGTGATTTTAAATTTTCAACCAAATGTTGTTCAGTTGCTGGAGACAAACCTGGACCACGGCTTCCTAATTGACAAATCTGACCTAAAATACCGAACTTATCATATTAAGGCACTTTCCAAAAAAGAGACGCCACAATTTGAGCATCACGGCCAGACAGTGATTCGATCTTACGCATTATTTTCAATATCTCAGCACAATTGACAGATTGCTCCACAACAGACTCCAATATATTGTTGAGTCCTGTACCCTGTCCTTGGTGAATTTGGGCATGACGTGGTGGAGGTGTTTGAATGACATTAACCCCCTCTGCTGCTCTCAGAAGATGTACTTCTTTTCGAAAAATACCTTCTACTAATTTGGTAAGGGCTGCCGGGTCATGTTTGTACTTTTTCTATATATAAAAATAGTCATAACGCTGAGATTGGGACAAACACAGCTTTCGAGAAAATGATATTGCACAAGAGAACAGCGAAGGATCCTCGGTCAGAATTGGCTGATTCTTGGATATTTTAAGAAGGTCCCAACACTTTTGTGCTTGGACCTTCACAAAAGTTACTCAGGAGGTCAAGAGCTAAAAAAATCAGCCAATTCTGACAATGGCCTTGTGCCCTTAGTGCTGTATCATTTTGTCTGAAAATGAAATCCTTCAAACCTCAAATTCTGCAGCAGCCTGAAGCAATTTTAAACGAATGAAGAAAGGTTCGGTCAGAGCTAGAGAATCCGCTCTTTCCCTAATTTCGATTACCAGGGAGTTCAGAAATGCATGTGGTTCCATATCGACGTTCCTGGTAATTTTTATTAGAGTATAAAAATTTGAGTTATTTTTAAAGAGTGCTAAAACTGACAGGGGTCGTTTGCGAATTGTTAATAAATTTTGGGACTCTCTCTGCTATTTCTTTGTGAACTTACTTCTCCAACCAGGGTGCAAGATATGTTCGGACCTCAATCGGGAAATCGGTACCATACCAATTCAAATCAACATGGAGGTTTTGCACCTTTGCCCAAAGTGCCATAATTCCAAGCACTGATATTATTTGTAGTACAAGGAAACAAGAGGAGTAATATGATTCTAGAAATTGAATTCTGTTTCATTTGAAATAGATAATTACGCACTCACTGTGCAAGAAGTACTAATTATAACTTCCCAATAGTCAAATATATAATATAAGGTCAATTTATCAATAGGGTCAAATAAAGTGTTGGTACGAGGGAGCGGACCATATTGTTCTTCTCAGTACAGCAATTTGAAAAATTAATTTTGACGAATTTCCTAAAAATATACTACGTGCAAGAATTCTGGAAATATGAAATTTCAAAATCTACAGAAGTGCATATTAATAGAGTAATTTCAATATTGTGAAGCACTCCGTAGGGTTACCTTGTGCAGTAAATAATTTTTCTAGCCAAGTCATTCCTGATGAATTCATTATTTATCGCGGAATGAAAACCAAATGAATCGGATGATTTGGACTAGAGTCTGTGCTCTGAAGTACAAGTAAGTAGAAGTACAAGCCAGTGCAGTGTGCGTTATAAATATTCTTGGTAGGTCATAATAACAATATATAAGTTATGAGTGAATTCAAAGAAACATCCTGTCTCTGACTCTGCAACGTCTGATTAGAAATGAAGAGGTCAATATAGGGTTAATTTATAATCACTGTGATGTGACGCAATGCTGGAGAACTTTCCATTGATTCCTTTTTCGCTTCCAAGAAGTTATTTTAGCGGTGACTCCTTTTTGCTTTGAAAGTGCGGAAGAAGCAATCATTTTGTACAGGGTGGATCAGAAGTTATGTTGGAATATTGAATAGAGTCAGAATTAGAGGACCTTTAGTCTTATCGATAAAAATTAGTTATGCATAATTGTCTCACGAAAATTGAAGATATTGAATAGGTAAATATTCATGCATCATTTGAGGCCTCCGTATAACCAATTATTTTTTAAAATTAAATATTTGGTCGTCTTCTCGTCTGAGTATTGCCCAATTTTGAAGACAATTGTTGGCTTGCAAATTGATAATTGAGAAATGATTTGTGGGCCACCCAGTAGAATCGCTTTGCACTGCCCGTAAAGTGTCAACGAAGACTTGCGTTGGTTAATTTTCTTTGAATGACTCGAATTTAGTACATTATTACTGTAACTGCGACCATACTTTCTAATTATTCTAATACATAGACGTTTGAAGAAATCTGTACTACTACAGTGTGAAGCTCATAATGTAGACAGAAAAGGAGACATCCATTTTGTCAAGCTCGTTATGATCGAACTGTTATGTCACACACAGAACTAAAATTACAGATTAGTCTGGAAATCAAAGCTACATTTTTAATTTTTAACGAGTTCTTCGACATTTTGTATTTAGTTACGTTACTTGGTTAATTTTCAAAGTCTCTCTTGCGTAGGAGTAAACTGATTTGAGATTTCCTACACCTCATCCTTATAAGTAGTCTACTGGCACACTCAACCGCATCTCCGAAATTGAATTTGTATTGTTCAATGTTGATAATCAGAACGACGGATAATATAATGATAATTGGATCCTCCAATTAAATTTTATTTAAGTTGCTTGGATTCAATAGAGGAAAATGTATTGGATTTGGATGTAAAGAGATCACTCCATTTTTGTTAAAAATGTGAACGTAATTAAGTCTGACATTTGACCGCTTACGTACTTCTTTCGTGATAACTCAGAAAGAAGCCAACTTAAGAGACTTTTGAAATGTAAAGTAAACCACACATCGTCATTCGAGTACTTGTTTTTGGAACAACAACCGAGAAATAAATAGACACGTGGACATGAAACATGCATTTAGTTGATAAGGAATGAACGAGTTGCAAGTAAATTGAAGCTGAAGATTTTTAGTACGTAAACACAGATAAGAAAAGAATCTACTATTCATTAAAATTTATTTTGTGCATAAATATTCGACTCAACATAACGAGGAAATATTTTTTTTGAATAATTAGTTTGAAATGGAGCGTCCATTGACTATTTCGACCATTTAGATCAAAAATAAAATAATGTTGCAATTTTCTAAATGAACTTCAAAAATTACTAGCGAGAGTTTTCTATTCGTTAAAAGCCTGGTGCTATTGCTACCGGAAACTTAACGAATACACTGGAAAAAGTTCATCTTTTTAAGCTCATTTACATTAATTCAGGCATTAATTTCTAAAGGATCGACGTCCACAGTCTATCGTTACTTTTCCACTTGTTTTAGGAAATGTTTCCTTATACTCGATATAGACTTGCAGTTTAATTCCAATTTAATGACAATATTCTGTTCCGTCACACAGATTTATAATACGAGGCATATTTCCAATCAATACGTTAGTTTACTGAAACTTTTGGAAATCACTCTAATAAAAAATCAAATTAAATTAAATACCACCGTGTTCGTGTCAATTCCGTCTCGAAGAGTGGAGAAAATAGTTCAAACTGTCTCCAATAACAAAATACAGAAATGCTACAAAATGTTAAAACCCAAAGAACTTACAACCTGGCAATTTTCTAAGGTACTCCGGACCCCTGGCTGACAATTCCATTTGATAATTTATGAAGGGAGAGAGAGAGAGGTAGTCAGACTGGGTAGACGTGTATTGTTAGGCTCCAGGAAAAATTAATTATTTAATAAGAAATTGTAAACTTAAATTCGTGTAAGTGGTATCGTTGGAACCGGATTATGGTGGCGCATAAAATAAAATTATTTTCAAGTGTCCAGTTTTTGTTTAAACAAAGTTATTACTAAAAAGTTAAAACGTGGTGTAAAAATTGGAAAAATTGGATTGGATTTCTTTGTGTAAGTTTGTAGTAGTCTGTAACCTTATCTAAGCTAATTTACATTTAGTACGTATTACCATGGGTGGAAAAGGAAAAAATAAGTCAAGAATAAATGTAAATCGTGATGGTAGCGGAGAAGTTGACGGGCTACCTGATACGACTCCCGTAAATCCAGGAAACGATTTTGAGTTAATGAAGTTGAAGGTCGACAGGTGTTTTGAGCAATGCACATCTTTGCAAGAATTTGTCGAGAAAAACGCTCTTAGTAGTTCCAA
>JAQIXO010001127.1:0-13754 GCA_034700305.1 Protaphorura armata
TTTTATAGGTTCCGAGAAAAAGTTCAATCTCTAGCTAAAGTATTTCGGGATCAACCGGACAAACCATTAGACAGAGCTGTATTTTGGACTGAATATGTTCTGAGACACAAAGGTAAGACACAGCCTTTAATTCTCTGAACATTTTATGAAAATTACAGTGAACTTTACATTATTCTTTAATATTATTCTTTAGGTGCACCCCACCTTCGTTCCCCAGCCCGTGACCTAAATTTTCTGCAATACAACTCTTTAGATGTCATCGGAGTGTTCCTGACTGCACTTTTTGTAGTTTTATACATGACGAAGAAAATCCTTGGATTTATCCTCAGAAAAATCTGTGGACTTTTGTTTGGGTCATCAAATCCAAGAACGTCTCCTCAGAAGAAGCGGAATTAAAAATTTAATCAATCCATTACCATCATTTTTAATTATCTGTGTTATTAATATTTAATAAAGCAAGTACATTGTAGAAATATAGAAATACAATAATTTTTATTCTGTGTATCAAAATTGCATGTCCATTTGTGAGTGAGTTCACTGTGTAATTTTTTATTCGTGTCAGGATTTCGATAACACGACCAAATGAGGTATTATATAATTGAATAATAATTGAACATCTTACTTTAAGTATTCCTAGTCACACCTTTACACTTTATTTACTTTTCAAGTGTTTTATTGTGTTTGTACGTGTTATTTGCAATGTCACAACTGAAGAATAAAAATTAAAAAGATTGAACTTTATGTATATGTACATGTATCTTTGATTTATTCCGTAAAATGCTTATACCCAATCATACGCTCCAAGTAATATCTGGTGTACTTCTCCACTTGGCTATGTTGTAATGAAATGGTTATAAAGGTGTAATTTTAATGTACAGGGTTAACCATAAAAATCTGACCCATTTTGAGTGACCCTAGTGGCGGAACGCCTTGTCCAATTTACTGCACACATAGCTCATTAGAAAGCCACTGCGATTCTGAGTAAGGGACAACTGACAACTCAGCCCAAAATCCAAAATTCTGAATAAGCGGTCACAAGGTCACACCGGATAAATATTCTGCATAACCCATGACCAGATGGTCGGCGGATGGTGTTTAAGAACCATCCTGTACTACGAATTCAGCTGTAATACAAAATCACAAGGACAATGCAATGTGACTATGACTATGTATTTTTATTTGAGTATTGAGTATACTTTTGCGAGTATCCAGTTAGTGTATGCGTACGTACAGTGATAGTCGTTGTACAGTCATACCAGGTGATAATATTTTTTGCCAGTCTCGTGAGTGTAACTCACGTAAATTAAACAACCATACCATTCTCTTTCTCTGACACCAAAATCTCATGAAACACATGAGCGAGTGTCATCAGGTTAACCGATATCAAAGATTAATTCTACGTGTCCCATTCCAATCCCCATTGTCCAGCACAGTTCCAAACAGTATAAATTGGTATGTTATTTTGTGATTTAACATAAGCCAAAATTTTATTAGCAGCCAGAGCGAAGCACAACGTACAAAATTTAATTAATTAGTCTAAATCAAAATGAAGCCCTTGACAATACATGTTGGGATTTTACTCACTTTTTGTGCCATTCTCATTCCAAGTGACACAAATTCAGCTAAGATTCTGAGCCTCGCTTTTTTCTCAAGTAAAAGTCACAAAATCACATACGAACCGCTTCTTCAAGAACTCGCCGCTAGAGGTCATGAGGTCACCGTTTTAGCCCCAGTTGTTTTTGGCCATAAGAAAATCCGTGAAATCCTAACATTCGATGCCATGAAAATGTTGGAGGAAGACGGGATGAACATGTTTGAGCAAAGAGAAGAGGGTCAAGCGTTGGACCCTAGAATGTTCGTTCAAATGATAACCAAAGTCTGCAATACAACTTATGACCTTCCACATGTGAAAGCACTCCTCAAAGAAAAATTTGACCTGATCATTGTTCAAAGTATTTTCAATGAGTGTGCTATGGGATATGTGTATCAATTCAATGCACCCATTTTGGTAGTTACCCCTATCGTGGCGCCATCTTGGACTACTCAGGTGAATACAGTGTAAAATCTTTTGTGTGGCGCGGGTTCAATTCCTACTCGCGTTGCGTTGCATGTCAGATTCTCAATATGTTTTGTATGTTAATATTTAAATTAAATATTTGTTAATTGCCAGATTTTTGGAACCCCGGCCCCGCCTTCTTTCTGTGCGAATGGAAATACGCCATACTCGGATAAAATGACATTTTATGAAAGAGGAGTCAATTTATTTGTGGAAGCACTAATTTATGGAGTATCACATTTTTACTTCAAACCAACTATGGAAGCCTTATATCGAGAAAAGTTGAATGATTCCACTCTGCCATCTAGTGATGAGATTTTGATAGAAAGGGGAACAATTGTGTTGTCCAATAGTCATTTGAGTTTAGGACAACCACGCCCTTTCCTTCCGGATATCATTGAAGTCGGTGGAATGCATTGTAGACCGGCGAAATCTTTGCCCAAGGTATTTCTTTATATATATAATTTAAGATTCAAAATTGACTCTAATTTATCAAATTAACAACATTGTTAATTTTAAAGGATCTCGAAGATTTTGTGAACAGTTCTGCGGAGGATGGTTTTATTTTATTTAGCATGGGCTCTGCCTTAAAAGGAAGTATGATGCCAGACAAATACAGGAAGATCTTCCTAGGCGCCTTTTCAAAACTGAAACAGAAAGTACTCTGGAAATGGGAGACAGAGACCATGGACGATTTGCCGCCAAATGTGAAATTGAGTAAATGGCTTCCACAACAAGATGTTCTTGGACATCCAAAAATCAAGGCATTCATAACACATGGAGGATTTGGGAGCACGACGGAGGCCGTTTACCATGGAGTTCCGTTAGTGGGAATTCCAATGTTTGGGGATCAAAATTTAAATATGGGGACAGCTGAAACTGCTGGATTTGCTCTGAGTTTAGAATACACAGAGTTAACGGAGGAATTGCTTCTCAAGACAATCAATAGAGTTATCAACGAACCATCGTAAGAAAATCCAAAAACTTCATACTTGAGTTTTTCAAATTCTCTGATTCGGAGAACGTGTTCAAACATAGTTAAATTATTTCGTAGATCTCTTGCATTTTTTTCACCATTTCGAACTAATCGACATTTGGGACACCATTACATGTTCATTCAATGAAGAGAGTCAAATAGACATATCAATGAAGCTCCATTCATTCAGGTCATCTCGTCATCTCGTGGGTACTGGTTAAGATAGGTGGATTGACTGAAATGTACAATAGGGTCGGGTCTACCTTATAATCAATAATCCTAAAATACCTATAAGCAGATAACGTTTTCCCTTCAGACTTTAGAGAGAAATTCTCTAAAAATCCAATTGGAAAGTGAATGACAATGACAAGCACAGTGTGTGCGTGAGTAATGCGAGGTTTTTTTTAATCGACATTTTCCAAAAAATGTTTATAGATTCCGAGAAAAAGTTCAATCTCTAGCTAAAGTGTTTCGAGATCAACCGGACAAACCACTAGACAGAGCTGTATTCTGGACTGAATATGTTTTGAGACATAAGGGTAAACAACATGTTCACCTTTAATTTTGAGTTGCAGCTTAGCTTGTTAAACATGTTTATGCGCGCCTGGACAATTTAATAAGATGAATAAGTCCTATTTCTGTTGTAAATAATTTAAATTCTTTCTTTTATATAATCAGGAGCACCGCACTTGCGCTCACCAGCACGAGACCTCAATTTCTTCCAGTATCATTCACTAGATGTCATTGGAGTGTTCCTCGCTGGACTTATTGTAGTTTTATGCATCACCAAGAAAATCCTTGGCTTTATCTTAAGAAAAATCAGTGGATTTTTGTTTGGGTCTTCCAAATTAAAAGCATCTCCTCAAAAGAAGACGAATTAAAATTTAGTCAATAAACTAGACATGTAAATCAACAATAACAAGTAAATCAACAATAACAAACAAACAATGAACGAATTGAAGGATCCTTTATTTCGAGTTAATCAAATCAAATTAAAAATTTAGTGTAGCCAATTAGAATTGAGTCGAATATTATAAATGAATGAGAATACAGGAGTTTGTGGGGTTGGAGGAATTAACGTCTCTTGTGAAAGTTTCCAGTACCAGAGAAGGCCTTGTGTACACTACCTCCCGCACATCCCAATTGGAGATAAGCATCTTTGACTGGATCCTTGACCATAAATTGTTCATTGCCTTCTGCATATTTGGAGTAGAAGCACATGGGATTGACCCAAACGATTGGTTGATTGGGATAACCCGCTCCAAACTCTCCATAGGTGTTATAAACTGTGAAAACTGGGTCTCCAAATTGACCCAAAGAGTCGGGGTCAGGCCCAAAACTGGAGTCCAATGCATCGCCAAATTTCTTGTTTCGTCTTCCCAACACACCCGGTGAAACGTCATTGCCTACTTGATACAAACAATTCTTTTCCGTGTCAAAAATCCAGATTTGCTCATTTCCCTCACAAAATTTGAAGTAAAATGCATATTCGTTGATCCAATAAATATTCAACGTTTGTCCAGCGTGTTTGCATGTTGTTGGAGTGACTTCAATGTTATCATAAGCCCCACACACAGGAGACTCTGCGTCACCCATCTTCTATTCAGAAAAAAAAATATTTTAAAACAAAATGAGATTTGTCTGTTTAATTTATTAAAAATTAGATGTTCAGTTGGAGAACATCGCGGGCTCTACGCGAAGGTCCCGGGTTCGTAACCCGGTACCGGTCTTATTTTTTTCTCGTGTGGACCTGTGCAGGACTAATGTGTTTTGACGGGATTTGGGTTGTGTTGTCCCCCAATATTATTTTAAAACATATTTACAGGGGTATTTAAAAAATTAACTCAATAGTTTACACAATTAATACAAAAAATTTTACTCACTTTTCAGGAGTTTGAACTCACAGCACAGCACACAATTTGTTTAGAAAGAAGTACTCGTTTGAAATACAGATTGGTGTGTAAAGTCAGTCGGGCAGTATTTATACTCAACTCATTTTAAACAACAATCGAAGTGTTCCAAGTAATTAGCCACAATCGACAGCCAAGACAATATCAATTATCAATTTCAAGTCCTGATGCCTAATTAGCATCTGACATATCTGATATTAACCGCACACAGGGTGATACTTAAACAAGAGACTCCTTTGGGACAAAATAGAATGTTAGGTTAATGTGGAATATTTTTAAATCGAAAGAATTTATGAGTAAAACACGAAAATTTACCAAGAATGTTTGGATCCAATTTTTTTTATATATTTATCTCAATATTCAAAATCTTTCGGACTCACAAAATTTACAATCGCTACCATGCGGAAACTAAAAAATATACATGTGATATTTATTTGATAGCCAGACTGAACTCTGAACTGACGAAGTAGATATTCAAGTCGGTACGTTTTGTGGTAGCGATAATGTGGCAAGACGAAACTGGTTTAGCTATCAATGAATGACATGGTAAGTGGGCAGAACGTTATTCATATTCGCATAGTTAGACATTCTAGACTCACCTAGACATTCCTTTTAATTTCATTCTAGTGGTTACACTACAAGACTTACCTTGTTGAATGGCATGTTTAACCATTAATTAATCTCTTAGCAAGGTATCACAATCAATTCAAACGGGTCAGTAATCACAATATTGTGGTTATTCATGGAGTCACAAACTTCGTCCATATCTAGTTTCCGGGTTGAATGTGATAAGGGGTCTAGAACTCTATTTTGTGTAAAGACCTCGAACCAAATATTATCGCGGTGGTCACCACAATTGTTGTGATAATTAGGTTTGGCTTTCCTTGTCCAAAATTAAACTTAAGTTGTAATTAATATAATATGCAATAATATTAGAGCATATATTGAAGAATTAGCTAATGAAAACCTTAATTGGAATAGTGAATGATTTAAATAGAATAGATTTCTGTAGACAGAATTCAATGTAATCATTTTTATAAAATAAAATAAATACTCTAGATATAATAACGCAGAGTTAATTAATAATTGTCAAAACTGCAAGTGTACAGGGTGTGTCAAAGCCAACTAATTTTTTTTGTTCTAATTTCCCAAATTTTAAATTTATATTTTGCTATAGGCGTGTCATTCTAAATTCGAGTCTCAAGAGCCTTGTTCAATTGGACTGCGCGTCTTGTCAACCATATTTGGTTCAACTGCGAGCTTTACAACCCGTGTGTAATTGAAATTTCTCTACAAATGTCAACAAACAAAGTAAACTGTCAACTGGAACGACCCAGTATTCCTGGTCTCTGACATCTGACAATCCTCGAAGAATTTGGGAAAAAGAACTGTTGTTTATGTTGTGTGGTATGCGATATATTAGAAATTTCAAAAAATAAAAAAACTTTGAAAAAAGTTCAAAAATGAAATTTTAAGTTGTGTTCCATTCTCCATTATTCCTATTTACATTATTTTCAGCGCGTGTCTTATTCTTATTTGCAACGCCAGTTCAGTTTGAACGTCACACTGGGCTCAAATAAAAGCCGGGGTTGATATAACGTATAAAGGCCTTATTTTCTGCGCCAATAGATATAAACTGTTACGCGTAATACGCGTTGTTGTCGAAAGAGAATTGTAAACATTTTGATTCATTAAAATTTAGAGTCATTTTTCATAAACGGCCGAGGGATTAATTCGTCATTTACAGTAACGGTAGGTGCTGCAATGATTAATTAATTAATTACGTAATAAAGATCATTTTTTGATCCAAAAGTCGATCGATTTTTCTATTTAGAATTAGCAAAATTGGGGTGCGATTCATGAATCAGGATTCCGCTACGAATGGTTGGCCCCGCATGGCAAATCCTAAGTAATAGTTTCTTCAGATGAATTATGATGTATGATGTATACATGTACGTGCCTATGTGTTTATGAATCACCGTGTACTAAAACTTCTGTTGTAATGCAAAATCACAAGGCCGTTTTGATCAATTTTTTGCGCAAACATTTTTTTTCTCGAGTGTCCTGTCAATGCAGTGTTGCAGTACGGGCGAGCGTACGTGCAGTTGTAGTCTTGTAGTCCAGTCATACAGATATTATTTTTTCCCAGTCTCGTGATTGTATAGATACATTCACGTCAATTAAGTAAAAATCCTCTGATAACAAAATCCCATGAAACACTTGAACGAATGTCATCAGGTTCACCTGTATCAAGGATTAATTTTTCTGGCACTGTGCCGGCACACATTGTCCAAAGTTCCAATTCGTTCTGTACAATATAAATTGATTAGTCAATTTTTCACTCATCGTCAGTCGAAATTTAATTACCAGGCGGTGCTAATTGCGTGCAAAGTAGAAAATTTAATTAAAAGAATTAACATGAAGTCTCTGACAATATCTGCTGGGATTTTACTCATTTTCTGTGCCATTCTCATTCCAAATGGCACAAATTCGGAGAAAATTTTGAGCCTGGCGTTTTTCACAAGTAAGAGTCATAAAATCACATACGAACCGCTCCTTCAAGAACTTGCTGCTCGAGGTCATGAGGTCACCGTCTTGGCCCCAGTTGTATTTGGACACAAGAAAATCCGTGAAATCCTTACATTCGACGCCATGAAAATGTTCGAGGAAGACGGGATGAATATGTTTGAAGAAAGAGAGAAAAGTTCAACGATGGATCCCAGAATGTTCGTTCAAGTGATGACAAAAGTCTGCAACACAACGTATGACCTTCCACATGTGAAAGCACTCCTCAAAGAAAAATTTGACCTCGTCATTGTTCCAAGTATTTTTAATGAGTGTGCTATGGGATACGTGTATCAATTCAATGCACCTATTTTGGTTGTTAGCCCCGCAGTGGCGCCATCTTGGACTACTCAGGTGAGTACAGTGGGCAGTGTATAGTCTTTGTCGCAGGTTCAATTCCTACTCGACGAGTGCCAGAAATTCTTGAAAACGTTTAAATAAATTTTAACATTGCTAATTTTCATTTCTAGATTTTTGGAACACCAGCACCGCCATCTTTCTGTGCGAACGCCATGACACCCTACTCTGATAAAATGACATTCTACGAAAGAGGAGTCAATTTATTTGTGGAAGCACTAATTTATGGAATATCAAATTTTTACCTCAAACCTGCCATGGAGGCTTTGTACCGGGAAAAGTTGAATGATCCCACTCTGCCATCCAACGACGAGATTATAAGAGAGAGGGGAACTATTGTGTTGTCCAATAGTCATTTGAGTTTAGGACAACCACGCCCCTTTCTCCCGGATATCATTGAGGTTGGTGGGATGCATTGCAGACCGGGGAAGCCATTACCGAAGGTAATTCATATTTTGCATAACTATTATAATACGTATAGGTATTTTACTAAATTGGCACTAAAATTAAAATTAGACACGTTAAATTTTTTTTAAGGATCTGGAAGACTTTGTGAATAGTTCCGGGAAAGACGGTTTCATTTTGTTCAGCATGGGTTCCGCACTGAAAGGAAGTATGATGCCAGAAATGCGGCGCAAAATGTTCCTCGGAGCTTTCGCCAAGCTGAAGCAGAAAGTTCTCTGGAAATGGGAGACAGAGACCATGGAAGATTTACCACCAAATGTCAAATTGAGTAAATGGCTTCCACAACAAGATGTCCTTGGACATCCAAAAATCAAGGCATTCATAACACACGGTGGATTTGGAAGCACAACTGAGGCTGTTTACCATGGAGTTCCATTGGTTGGAATTCCAATGTTTGGGGATCAAAATTTGAATATGGGGAAAGCTGAGACGGCTGGATTTGCTCTGAGTTTAGAATACACAGAGTTAACGGAGGAATTGCTTCTCAAGACAATCAACAGAGTTATCAACGAACCATCGTAAGAAAAGTTAATGATAATTCAATTCGGAATAATTTTCATATCTGAGTTTTTAAAATTCTTAGATTCGGAGAACGTGTTAAAACATTAGCTAAAGTATTTCGGGATCAACCTGACAAACCGTTAGACAGAGCAGTGTTCTGGACTGAATATGTTCTCAGACATAAGGGTAAGCAGACTTTTCACCTTTCATTTTATAGTTGATGTTTAGAACATCATATTTTTGAGTTAATTTTTCACAATTATTTCTTTGAAAAATTTCCAGGTGCACCCCATTTGCGTTCACCAGCGCGAGACCTCAACTTCTTCCAGTATCATTCACTAGATGTCATCGGTGCGTTCCTCGCTGGACTTTTTGTAGTTTTATATGTGACCAAGAAAATCCTCGGATTCATTCTTCGAACAATCTACGGATTTTTGTTTGGATCATCCAAACCCAAAACATCTCCTCAAAAGAAGAGGAATTAAAAAATTCAATCTATGTTACCAGTATTTTTAGTTATAATTAATGATCGTATTTTTGAATGAAGCTCAATCCAAAAACCAAACTGTTAATGTAATTTTATTGTGTGGTATACTTATGATAGTCAGGCATTTAGACTTTTAAGTGTTGTTTTATTTACACACTCTCACATGAACAATAAATAAGAAATGAATTTAATATTTAGGCTACGTCGTGAGATTACGATAATGATTTACTGTACGTACGAAATAACCTGCAATCCCGAACGGCCATATCCATTTGCACATTTACTGCTGTTTTTCTGATCCATTCAGTGCATCGTCTTATGTTCCACACTGTGCGTGTTACGAATTCATGGATTAAAATAACACGGCCGGCCATTTGTCATTATGTAAATTGTTTTTTCCTGTTAGTGCATTGCAATTGCAGTACGTTCAGTCCAGCAGTCCATGCAGTAAGGTAATTGATTATGTATGTTTACCCGTATTAGTGGAGTACAATAATATGTAATATAAAAAATACAAAGTACAATTGTGTGTTATATACACTTGAACGACTGTCATCCTGTCTGTATTTAATCTGTTTTGAGTGAAATATGAGTATAAAAAAACACCATGTTATTTATGTACTTCTGAGTAATATTTTTCTTCCGTTTCTATACCAGTCGGCAGTCCCCCAGTCCAGTCCAGTCCTATGATTTTTCCCAACCATTCACTTATCTTGAAAATAGGTCCAACCCTTCAAGGATTACGTACCCGAATAAATTATATTCCGTGCCTATTCATACATACAGCTTTTACATTAACTGATTGACTATTTTTGTAATGAGTGTCAGTCAGTAGAATTTGACTTCTCACTCAGCCAAGAGCAAGGCGTTCAAAATTAATTTGTTCATACATTTAAGCCAATATAAATTAAAATAATTCAAAATGAATTCGTTACCAATATCCGCAGGGATTTTACTCACATTCTGTGCCATACTTTTACCAAATGCCACAAATTCAGCCAGAATATTGAGCCTAGCATTTTTCTCTAGTAAAAGTCATAAAATCACATACGAACCGCTCCTTCAAGAACTTGCCGCTCGAGGTCATGAGGTCACCGTGTTAGCCCCAGTTGTTTTTGGCCACAAAGAAATCCGTGAAATCCTAACTTTTGACGCTTTAAAAATGTTGGAAGAAGAACGGATTATGAACATGTTTGAGAATAGGGAGAAAGGCATAACTTTGGACCCCAGAAGATTCCTCCATATGACTTCAAAAGTGTGTAGTGTTACCTATGACCTTCCTCATGTGAAGGAACTGCTCAAAGAGACATTTGACCTCGTGATCATCCCAAGTATTTTCAATGAGTGTGCTTTAGGCTATGCTTATAAATTGAATTCACCGCTTTTGATAGTCAGTCCGGCCGCAGCGTCTTCTTTTGTCACACAGGCGAGTGTTATATATTCTTTAAAATATCCTGAATTCAATGCGAATTTTATTAATTATTTATTACACATGCAATTTATACAGAATTTTGGAACACCGCACCCACCATCCTTCTGTGCCAATCGGTTGACGCCGTATTCAGATAGAATGACATTCTAATGAAAGGAGCATCAATTTATTTGTAGAGACCGTCGTTTATTTAGTAATGCAGTTTTACATGAAACCAAACATGGAGGCCTTGTATAGGGAAAAGTTGAATGACCCCACTCTGCCATCTAGTGATGAGATTATAAGAGAGAGAGGAACACTTGTGTTGTCCAATAGTCATTTGAGTTTAGGACAACCACGCCCCTTTCTCCCGGACATCATTGAAGTCGGTGGAATGCATTGCAGACCGGCCAAACCTTTACCCAAGGTATTTTTTTTACATAATTTACGTTTCTAAATTGACGCTAATTAACTACTAATTAACAATATTGGAAATTTCAAAGGATCTGGAAGATTTTGTGGACAGTTCCGGGAAAGATGGTTTTATTTTGTTCAGCATGGGTTCTGCCTTGAAAGGAAGTATGATGCCAGACAAATACAGAAAAGTATTCTTAGGTGCTTTTTCAAAATTGAAACAGAAAGTTCTTTGGAAATGGGAGACAGAGACAATGGAAGATTTGCCACCAAATGTCAAATTGAGTAAATGGCTTCCACAACAAGACGTCCTCGGACACCCGAAAATCAAGGCATTCATAACACACGGTGGATTTGGAAGCACAACGGAGGCAGTTTATCATGGAGTTCCATTAGTAGGAATTCCAATGTTTGGGGATCAGAATTTGAATATGGGGAAAGCTGAGACGGCTGGATTTGCTCTCAGTTTAGAATACACCGAGTTAACGGAGGAATCACTTCTCAAGACAATCAACAGAGTTATTTACGAACCATCGTAAGAAAATCCAAAATTAATTTGTAATTGTAACAAAGTCCAATGTATTTTTATTTTGATCTGATTTTTGGTAGATTCACTGAACGAGTTCAAACTCTTTCAAAAATATTTCGTGATCAACCCGACAAACCATTAGACAGAGCTGTATTCTGGACTGAATATGTTCTCAGACATAAGGGTAAGCAACGCTGTAAAATTTCAACTCAATATTTTTGACGATTCTGATGATAATGATTGACCTAAACTTTCTTTCAATCTCAGGCGCACCTCATTTGAGGTCCCCAGCCAGGGACCTAAATTTCTTCCAGTATCCCGATCAAAAAATTTATGCATAAAATGTGTATAATCATACTTTGAAGAAAGTTTTTTGCATAATTCTCCAGAACTTATGCTAAATAAGTTCTGTGTAAAACTTTCTGCATAAGAAATTACCCATCCGCGGTGTGAACCGCTTAAATTATGCAAGATAGTTTATGCAGAAATAAATCCTATGTCCATGTGTAAAGTTTTACAGAAGCCATTATGCGAAAAGAATTATGCATGGCTTTCACTTAACTAATGGAATAAAATTGGATCATTCATGCTAACACCGAATTTTTTTGGACTTCAGACTTCAATTAACTGACAGGAATAATTGTTAACTTTTGGATGGAAATGTGTGTATTCGGGTTTTTGGCTACTGAGTTAGACCAATCAACGCTTTGGAAATTGTATTAAATTATTTTAGCTTGGCTCAGTATTAATTGACAACTGATAGACCAACATTAAAAAATTGCACTTAAGTTCTGAGGATTAGCAACACGGTATCCGAAGGGAATTCCGGTCGATTCGTGGATCACGAATCGCGGTGTAAATGCAATTTGGATTTGATTTACATTTCCGCATTTAGTGTTCAGTATTTTACAAATCAGTTTATAGTTATACGTTCTGCCCGAGTCGTATATAAGAATATCAACATCTTCTGAATACAATTTTCACTTCCAACTTATATTTTGTGTGCACGGTCCATTATGATTAAAATTGCACGACCCTTTGGTTTTTTACTTTTAATCACCCTGACTGCGAGTCGTGGAATTCGTTTCACCTCTTGTTGGTGCGTACAACGCTATACCTAACATTTTCGTTTTAATAAAATTGATTCTATGTGATATTCCCATTCAACTTTTTTGGTCATCCGATGCCAGACGCCAGACACAATTATGTCAAGAAGTCAAGGAATAATGTGATCGGAAAAAATCAGAGATTCAAGTCATTAAAAAATAAATAAATTGGAGCAGGAAAAGTAGAGAAGGTCAATAATGTATTGGTCAAATACGAAAGTTTGGTCACTTGTAATATACACTAAATTGGCAACACCGGATTGAGTAATATAAATATCGTAAAATTATAAATTATAAATATAAATTATTCGTAAAATGAATATGCCGGTGTTGGTGATGAATCAATGGGAATATGTGTGTGAATTATTAAACGCCTTGTCAAAACAAAGGATATTATGGAATATGAAATTTAGAAAGAAAACAGTCAAATCCTGCATAGGGAATGCATTTTTTGTACAGACAAATAACCCGTGGAGAACTATTATGGGTAGTTTCGTTCACAGCCACTTTCTACCCAAGATATTTATTCAACAAATTGTTTAAAATTCTCGAAATTGTAGGGAGACGACCGAAAAACCGGAGCACCGAAAAATTAAGCAATTAAGCGGGACTCTATTATTGGTAGTGTTCCGGCACAATTTATATTTCTATCAATTTCCGATACTTGTACAGCATGATGCATGAGCTGAAATATCTCAAACGGAGGTTATACGAGCTCTTAAAATTAAAAAGTACAGAGTAAATTCAATTAGTCTAGAAACCTGGACAAAACACTACAGGGAGCTCTATGATGAACCTGACATCAGTTTTATACCCCAAGAATGCACCATTAATGCAAACTCAGTAAGTAAGGACAACCTTATATTTGACGATCCATTTTCGACTGAAGAAATTAATACGTGTATTAAAAAGCTTAAGAATAAGAAAGCAGCGGGACATGACAAATTACCAAATGAGACATGGAAAATTAATACACC
>JAQIXO010001128.1:0-13752 GCA_034700305.1 Protaphorura armata
CTCAAAAGAGCCAAGAAACTGGCAACGTCCAAACTTTGATGACAAGTCTTAATGGCAACCGTAAGAGGGACACCCGCTATATACGCAGTTCCCTTCCTTACAATTCCAAACTGACCTGCGCCTAGTAATTTTGTGTCATCTGCACAGTTGATGGTCCAATGTTAGTTTGCCTTACGATTGTGATCCATTCATTAATGTAGCAAAAATTAATTAAGGACATTTACCGACAACAATATTTTCTCTGAGGATTTCATAGTCTTTGTTGAAAGGGAGTGCGTTCGTATTAGCATGGAGGTCATCAGGTTTAGTCAATGGATCTCCCTCTATGAAATCCCTCACTTCCTCTTCCGTCAAACGTCGCAGAGCCTTCTGCTGTCTCTTTAATTTGAAACCCAAGAAGACGAGGAGACCAATGAGTCCCAAGAATGCAAAAGATGCAAAGACGGATCCTAGGATTATTGTCAACCTTCCAGTGTAATCTAAAGAATAATGATTATTAAATTAATTAAAAAATTAAAGGTTAACATTTGTGACCCGTCAGGGTGACCAGTTTTTGTGAATGCGATTTGAGTATTTTTGTACACGATTTGAGTATTTACTGTAAATACTAAAAATCGGAATAAGAACACATAATGCGGGCATTCTTGACATAAATGTGTTACAGTGCCGACGCGACACTTGCCCCGGTCCTGGTAAAAAAATTCATACCCCGGCCCCTTATCAACTGTACGTAGTTAGCGCGCGCAGCGTGCAAATATTCTGATTGATAATAATGCGATGCGTATAAGAATTCAGGGAATATTGGAGTTTTAGCACTGAACACCCTAAACTTTTTGTTATTAGCGCGCGCAGCGCGCAAATTTTTTGCGCGATTCTGAATGATAATAATACGATGCGTATAAGAATTCAGGAAATATCGGAGTTTTTAGAGCTGAACACCCTAAACTTATTGTTATTAAAAATTTTAGCGTTTCTAATAGCGGTAATGTTGGAATGTATGTTGGAAGGGAAGGAAATACTGGCGTTTATAGATTGGACACTCTAAGGATTCGCAAATTTTCATTAATTCTCTTTCCTGACCAACTCCATTCGGGCACCAAGTTACTTTGGATTAGGTTATTAGAGATAGTTACTTTGGATGGATGGAACTCACGACTGAATTAATGACTTTTTGGACGCTATTTTCATTAAACTCTCGAATTTTCAAATTTGAGTATTTTGAGTTCCATTTGAGTATTTGAGTATTTAGGTGAAATTTGAGTATTTATACTCGCCATTTGAGTATAACTGGTCACCCTGTGACCCGTGCATACCTGTGACATAAACTTGAACTTCCTTCCTAATTTTCTCATCACTCATTGTGTCCTCAGATGCTTCACAAGTGAAAGCCCCAGCATATTTATTACTCATGATATCAAAAGTTATTGTACTTCGTAAAATATTCTCTCCCACAGCATTTTCTTCAATACGGACGCCCAGGCTTTCCACAAATTCCTTGCGTATGTTTAAACAATTCAAAAATTAATTTATAAATAAATAATTTCGAAATAACTTATGTATTTAAATGTGCATACGCATGCGAGTACTTGAGTTTTTGTTAAATAACTTAGGTATTTCTAGCGTATTTTTGCGCATCTCCATACTTGAGTTTGATGAAACCATTTGATAGAGGTCGGGATTGGGTCTCCATAAGCGTCACAGTAAATCGATGCTTTGATTTCATCCAATTGAAAATCAAAAACAGTTGGGGATGACTCTCCATTTGGACTTGTGAAGGAATGGCTTGTCATTTCTATTCAAATGGAATCATACTTTAACATTTTGCAACTTCATTACAATTGTCTGGCGATTTATAATTATAACCTTTGACAGTCACAGGTCTAGACGTGTTGATCCATTGAAATGAGTCCTGAAGCGGAGCAAAACAAAATACACGACTCAATCTCAAATGCTCATCCGTCAACTCAAACTCAAGTGTTTTATTGTAAGTCCCAAGTTTTAAATTCCATTCCACGTCTTCGTCCTCCTCTTCGTCTAATCAAAAAATATGTAGATTTACATTTAAATATACTGAATATTTTGTTTTATTGTAAAAAAACTGCATTGGCTCAATTACTGGGAATAATCGTCACAGAATCTTCATTTTCAAACTGTAGTCCAAACTTGAGTGGCGTTGCGGAAATATAGGCGGACGCGACGCATTTGATTGTTATGGACGTGTTTACATAAAAAGTATTTTTGCCCCATAAATCAATGTATATCAAATCTTCATCTCTCACACTTTGTGTTTGGTCGTCAGCGACATCTATGTATGCATAAATAATAAAAATGCTTAAAATTGGTCAACAATCAACATTAGAGGTAAGTTAGTTAATACCAATAAAAAATTAAGGAAAATAAAAGACACTAATCGTAAGTTACTCACAAAGTTTTCGCAAGCCTTCAAGACGAGGAACACTGAATAACATTTGGGTTGGAATGATTTCGTTCCCACAAGATGGCAACATGGTTTCAAATCCATCCCTGTGATCCGTCATGTTCAAATCAAAGTGAACTTCTCTCACGCATTTTGGTTCCTACGTAATAACGGGATATAATATATACGTACCTGGGCATATAGTTACAAATTACAGATTGTTCTTTTTGCTACTTCCAGAGAGGACATACCAATGTCCTGTGTAGTCAAGGTTTGAACCGCGCTGCGGTTTTGGCGCGAAGAATTCAAACATTTACCCTTGCTATGGAGAAAGTTTAACCAAGAGAAGATTACGGGGCGCCGGAAATGATTTTTGTCCGCCATGCTGATAACGTTAAAAAAAAACCACATCCCGTGCCTCAAAACCGCACTCTATGCCGCTAATATAAAATCAACAAACTGACAAGGGTCGTTATGTCCTCGCTAGTAGTAGGGAAAAAAAACTAAAACTCCAAACTCTTTGTACCTCGGGTTATTTGGAGGTGGTTCTATATAAAAACTTACCGGAACTCCTCGAGTAATACCAAACTGAAGACTCGTACAAGAAATGACTTTAGACAAACACCATAGACCTTCGTTCCAAAGGACTGGAGTTCTTTCCCCATTCGCTAGAAGGCATTGGTACTTGCAAACAGAAATGCCAGAGGGAGTCACATATGGTTCATAGTACAACCATGAATTGCATTCCCCTTCACTTCCTGACGTCATGAAGTCATTCAAATATTTGAAATTTATATTTGCATACTACCATCTATAATTTAAACCACGTATATAAATGAATCACCATTTGATTTTGTGTGAGGTAGAATCTTCACTCCGTCTCCCACAGATGGCGTTGTCAATGAAATCTTAATTTTATTTTTCTCCGGTTCTGATTGAACGACTCGTTGTAAACATGGTGTCTGAATTGATCGACAGGTAAAATACTCTGTCTGATTTGCATTCTCATACCAAAGATACAATTCCAAAGTGAATAAATAAGTTGTTTCATCCCAAAAGTCTGTAAATGTTCTCTTCGCCGTTTCTGAGAGTCGTCTGGATTTTCCATCAAATTCTTTCTGCAAAAATAATTCGAAGCCGTCAATATTAATTTGTAGCAAATACCGTGATTAATTTTAAATGTTACATTACGTACGTGATTTTGAATCCCTGTGAAATTCCAGACCAATTCTATTGGATAGGACGCAGAGCACGAGAGTCTCACAATTACAAATTTTTCAATGGTAGTTGGTATTGGTATTTCTAGAGTAGAATTTTGTAAAACGTCCGTGTATTCAAAGTCAGAGAATTGAAGATCTGGTGGATCCATCTGAGTATCCAAGCAATTATCATTCTCACCTTGTACTTGTTGTACAACAACAATTTGTGTTACAAGAAGAAATAGAGAGAAATATTCTGAATTTGGTATCATTCTCAAGTCGACTACCACTTTGGTATTGATTATGAATACATATAATTTTGAAAGACGGATTCTGATTTTATCCATACTTATTGTACATTAACGGAAGTCTGAAACCTTGCCAAACCGCATCCTTAAAAAATAAAACAGTGTCAAACCAAAAACCAATAGATTTTTTTCTTCTACATTTTTTATTTTTTTTGCATGTTTTCCTTATTGTCACTAAACGGCACATATTCTAAAGCGGTGGAATGTAAAACGCATTGAACAGAAAATAGAGGATTTTAAGTAATAGCTAATTATTATACCGCTGGTATGAATTATCATCATACTATTTATTTAAATCCATAATGTGAACATAATGATGCATGCTTAGATTATCGAGGACAAAGTCTAAAAGATTGAACAGATCCTCCAAGATTAAGATTAAGTGAATTTCGTCCTCCTGGTCTAACTCGAATGCATTGAACACAATTCATTTTTCTGCACACCATGACACATGCCCCAAAAGTATCTATAGACCTGAATCCCAGTCTCAGATGATCTTCCAAGTTCATACATCTTAGACCAAATAATTGTTCCGAATGTTCACCTGCAATTGCAATGCATTAGAGGAATACACATTTACAAATTTTATGCAGTTTTTATATTGATTCTGAATAGGATGCAAATTTCTCTTCATTTTATTTATGTGTATTGACAGACCTACCTTTCAAATCCTTTTCTTCGTAGAAACGGAGCATTTGAATATTAACACACAAAATTATATCAAAGCTCCTAAATAAAATGACTAATGCAATAACCACGGGAGTATTTTTGTTGTCCATGTTTATAATCCGGTTACCAAACACACAAAACAATGCAAATCATGCTCAACCCAAATGTAATTTAATTTAACTTTAATGTAAATTAAACCGCATAACATAAAATAAGAGCAAGAAAATTTCACGTGAAATATAAACCATGAATTACAGTAGGTTGAAATAGAATTCTAATGGGCGATTGCAGTTCCCGTTTTTTTCTATATAGGTACATAGTAATATTTGTACATTTTCCTGGTTCGGTATTAGCCTTTTCTTGTGATAAAAAAACTGAACCCTTTATCAGAAACTGACCAAGAGGAAGTTGCTTCCTTCCTTATGAATTTAAATCGAACATCTAATTTTAGTTATTCATTTGAATTTGTCAATATTTTCAGTCTTGTTTACATTTCTCTCAAATCAGAGTTTATAAACATGGCTCGACATTTGTATTGGAATTTGTATTGGTTTATCCTGATTGTATTACTTGGAAAAACAGCAGCTCAACACATGAAGATTCGACTTTATCCCAGACCAGATTGGCAAGGTACGAACGTGCACACTAACATACGATCTTTTACAATTGTGTTATATGTACTGTGTTGTGTTGTACAATAGGGGATCGCCGTGTTGTCCTTGTACGAGTCAGATGCACAAATTTAGATTTTGAAGGATTGGACACACTGAACGGATCATTCGACATGCTCGGACATTGTGTCATGTTTTTTAATAGTCCAAACTGCACGGGTCATGGAGTTAGAATTATGGATCAAGAGAGTTGGCCGCGCCAACGTTCCAAAGCCCTTTATAAAATTTCATCTTACAGACTTTGTCCTCGCTAGTTTTGAAGTCAAAATTCCATGTCGATTTTTAATAAAATTTGTCCACAAATAGTATTAATGTATCGCTGGATGTAAATTAATTAATTAAAATACGCAGGAAACAACGTAATAAATAATTTTTATATTCATGCGCCTACTGAAACTCTAGCCAATGCTTCGTTCATGAGTTCTTTCAATTTGTCTTCCAAAGATTCCAGAAGAATGCCCTTTCCAGCATCTCCAATTGCATTTCCAATCTGTGTAAAATTATAAGGCATTATACACACAACAAATTCCAGTAAATACTGACTAACTGTTGAATTCTCACCTGATTTACAATAGGATTCAAATCCCCTAGCCCTGAAGTTTCAACTATAAAATCTCCAACATCTTTCACATCAAAATCTTGAATGAGAAGTCCTCCATTTGATGACATTTTGAGATATAATCCAATGGTGATTGTCTCGAGCGTTCCTTTCATGTGTCCCATTGGTCCAACACCCATGACCTCAAAACTAAATCCATAGTTGAATTCAATATCCCTCAATTCTATGTCAAACACCCACAGGGGTCCCAGCAATGTGTATATCTGGATTTCGTCAATTTATCGTCAATTATATCAAATAATTGCTAAGAATTTAGTAAAATGTAAATTACTTTAGCTACGCCACTCCGCCTCACACTCTGAAGACCTTTGACCTTTCCATCATAAAATTTAGCATGGGCACGAAATATAAATCCCCAAATACGTTCTTGAACACTTTGAGTTGATTTTGGGAGTGGAATTTCATTTCCACCAAATTCAAGGATAGTTCTCAAGGTGTCTAACACAAAGTCTACAAATTCATTGGGCGGTTGTGTCCTTGGATCTAAGGCGGTAATAATGGGAGTGCTCATCTCAACATCAACGTCATTTCCCTCTTCTTCCTTCGATAATTCTTCGTATTCCTCCTAACAATTAAAAATAATGGTTATATGGGCTATTATGCTATTATATTATTTTTAACTCTAAATAATTTCCATACCATTTCAGGAGCATAATCTTCACCTTCTTCATCGTAGTCATCTGGAAGTGAAGATGAGTTAGCAGTAGAACAGAGTAATTGAATTGCAACTATTATTGCAAGTATTATGTAGGACTTAAACATCCTGAGAGAATTAAACCAACTTGCTCCTACACAATTTAATTGAACAGTTTTGTCAAGAATGTGAATATAATACTGACAATCTGCGCGGTTTATTCTTATTGATTGATGTTTTCTCATTTGGCTTAATAAGACGGACTAACCACGCACGCTAGACTTTTGAGTCAAGTCAAGTCCATTAATTTCTTGGCTTTTTTTTGCACATGTTCAAATCTAAATAAAGTTAAGTTCACCAATGACACACTGTACGTACCCAAATCAAAATCTAACGTTTGCTTCATATTTTTCCTGTGAATTTATAAGAGATAATAGTTTAGCTCATCACGGTCATATGTAAAAATAGACTAACTAGGTAGGTACCTGAAGGGAGTAGCAGTAGAATGATATAAAATCCAAATTTTATGTAATCACAGAACTCACGAGGAAGAGGGTGCGGTTGTTCCCTCTTTCTGACCAAAAAATTTTGTTGACAACTTTACTAGCCTTGTCCAAGAAACTCGACGTTTCTTGTTTCTTTACGACTCAGATAGTTTCCTTGTGAAAAATTGAAACTGAATATGCAGGAAATAGGAAATGTGAGTAGTTTGGATGGATGTGGTAGAACTTTGCATTGAGTATGATAAAAAAATGCGTATCAAATGGACTTCAATGTATTAGTGTTGAGAAGATGCTCGTTAAATCTATGAATTTTAGCATTCAGTGTTTTGAATTATTCATCATCATACGATACGTCTGTTGTTTGGAGAGTCTGCATAACAAAATGTCAAAGATTTTGATATTTTTCCTAGTGTTTGCAATATTGACGACCACGATTTGTGCCTTGGAATTTACACGATGTGGTACGTAACATTACGGAATATTGGTATTTAATTTTGTATACATAATGTGAGTTTATTGACAGGTGGGACGATTAAATCAGTCAACGTCAAAATAGATGGGTGCACTGCATTTCCGTGTAGATTGATTCCAGGTCGAACCGCTGACATGGACATTTCATTCAGACCAAGTATGTATATTTTTTGAAGCACATACTTTGCATTGCAGAATTGGAGCGCAGTTTTATTTTTAATTGTTTCCCTTACAGGAAAATTCAGTAGCAGTTTGAATTTCTTTGTGAGTAATATATTTCTAAAGAATGGATTGTCTCCAATGAAACTTCTTCTCAAATGGGGAAACTTGTGTGATTACATGGTTGGGAAGAACAAATGTCCTGTGAAGGCAGGTCATCGCTATACAATTCGATACAAAATATTTGTGGGAGATCATCAAATACAGGTGGTTATTCCATAATATTTAGAAATATAATCGCAAGGACATTCTAAAAATTTGATGCTTGATGTGATAGCAAAATGTGACCGGGGAATTGTTGGTGAAGGATTCCAGGAACGAGGTTATCATTTGTGGACAAGTTCCTATCACAATTTATTAATCGAATCTTGTCCAAAATCATCAACGTATATTTCCTACCGTACGGCGTACGGGTACAAGTATTGTTGAATGTTGAATTATCGAATAAAAATAATTCTGTTTGTTTTTTTAATTATTGTATTTGAATTACATTATTTGAATTAAATGAAACCGTATATTTGCAGGATTAAATGTTCCGTAGTTAGTAGTTATTATTTAATATGATTGGCGACTAATTTCTATGGAATTTGGATTATAATCCGATTCAATCCAAATCTGACGGATATTTCCGGATCGGATCTAACGGTTCAACTAATTCAAAATCAATCCGAATGGATCGAATTTATTAGTCTAGGTCCACGGGAAGATAGGAAATATATTTACAAGACAAATGACCCGCGGGGTAGAAAGACGGGAACGTAAAGCGCGTCCGAACTACCAGTCCCAAGGCAAAACACAAGGTCACATTTCTGAAATGAAATTATCATGGGTCGCTTCTTAAACAATACGAATCATATGGCTGACATAAGTATTAAAAATTAAATCTGCACTGGACAGTTCCAGCAGAATAAAAGTCCTGGTTTGCGTGATTGAGTGATGAACAATGGACGAGAACTTCTAACCACGAGTTCTGGACTGTTACCGAGTCTTGAAAATTTCATCCGATCTCTCAAACGGGCTAACACTCGTGGCTTCAATCAGGTAATTAAAATATGATTATTTAAACAAGTGTTTCCTCACCATTATAAATCCTCGGTTCCGGAAATCAGTCAACATATTAATTTTTCATTGGTATCGTACTTCTACTTGCGTATGTAATAAGATCGGAGAAGCATGATTGCAAAGCGGGTGTCGGGTGTTTAAGTTTGGCTAGCACACTGTGAAATTATTGATTGGGTGTCAGAGCTACTACTAGGTTAGCTAGAACTAGGATATTGTAGACAACGAGAATGAGAATGACAGAGTTCCTAGGAACCTAGGCTACGGGACGACGAGAGGTAATTTATTAATTATCCTTTCCCTGTCAAAAGAACATCCGCTTAAATAAATAAAACACTGTCCCTCTGATCACGCTTTAGTCCAAGCTTACTTAAGCACTTGTGGATGAGGTGAATTGCGACAGTCAGTTACTAAGCTACTTTAACGAAAAGTCAGCATTAAGAAGTTCAACATGTTGACGGAGCTCGAATCGGACATAATTAAAAAATGTCTCCGTACACTTTGTCAATATGGTTTTGTAAACCTTGACTTCCAAGAAAATAGTGATCGTCCATTGCAGAGAACGAAATCCAAATGGAAACGACCATTTCTTTTGGCTCGAACCACATTAACGCTCTCCTACATGTTCTTTTCATACGTTCGAATTCCAGAAACAATCAGGAGGTTTAATGCAACACAACAATTTGACGGTTGTATAATCCATGGGTTTTTGATTGTCATGCGGTCATGTCCAAGTGTTATTCTCATCACATCTGTTCAAAACATGGATGTGGTAGCACAGCTAGTAAATAATGTATTCTCGTTGAACACCCGGTTTGGTAATGTTGTATTTCTAAGCCCACTTTATTCTAAGGAAGAATTAGAGTTGTACTTGTATACTTTGAAACTAGCTGTAAGTATAGAATTAAAAGCCATCTTATTAAATATGATTGCTACATTTCAACAAGAAATATCTTGAATAAGTAAATGTTCCGTTTTATTCTGTTAAACAACCTTGCTTTGAAAATTCTATGCAATTCTTCTGAATTATACCTTATTAGCAGTTGCATATTTGTGAACAGTTAGCCGATGCTTGGAGTGTTTCGCCGGTTCCAAAAAAGCAGAGAACCCCTCCCATCTTACACCTTTTTTCGTCGTGATGGTTATAGGAGCAAATCCTGTCGAGATTGCGGAAAATTCGTAAAGTCAGAGTTATAATTCAATTTTATACTAGAAACTTGAGTTTTTACCTTCGTTTGTTTGTTTGTTTGTTTAATATTTGTGAGCTTTAGGCCTGCAGTCGTACTTTCAAGAAAGCTTATCGATTGGCTCATTAGCCCAGCACGAGGAGATAGGAAAAATAATTTACAAAAACAAGGTCAAACAACCCAGGATAAGCATAAGAGCATGAGGCACGCCAAGCTTATGCAAACTACGCGAATTCTTGCATCTCTGGGATTTTATTATCATTACGTTAATAGGGAAAAAGTCATATGCCACCGGAAGGAGAATTGTGATTCAAATAATTGGACTGGTTCATACGCTCATTCGTCCAGTTTATCTAATTTAATAGACGCACCTGGCGCCAGCCTGGCGAGTTCCTGAGTGCAACGTCTCGCTCTCAATCAATGAACTAGCCATAATTCTCCAACCCTCCACCGTGGAAGATAAGGTACCCCAAGCATTCGGTGGTAGACTTTACCGAGCACAGGAATTTAATTTTTAAAAACCTGTGTCTCTTAACAAACATATCCTGAAGGGATAATTTACTATGCGAGGCGCCTTAGTTTCCTGTCAGACTGGAACACAAGTAATAAAAGCAAGGCGGAAACCCTGCATACTTGCATTCCAGATAAGGAATGACTACAGCACAAACACAACCAATATGAAAGATTGGAAGTGCTTGGCTAACCTCAATTTGAGTCGAGTGCCGGACAAAATCGAGAGAGACAACCTCCCTCGGCAAGTTCCAGCTCTCGACTGACTTCCGTATGGTCGCCGTTCAGGTCCACCCAACTGTACCCCAATTCTTGTCCTGCTCGGACGAATTGTTCAACCAAGGGTCCAAATGACACACTCTCAACATTCATCTCACCTCCTTGTCCGTGATCTTGTACTAAAACAAATAAATGGTAAAAATTCCCAAACGGCACAAAAGTGTAAGAGATTTACAGACGATATCTGTGAAACCATTCACTCCCTTGCCGGTTGACGTTACCTGCCAAAGCTTATCTCATTTACTTTACTATACAGTGCAGTGGCACGTCTCAAGTCACCCCATTGATTGTATATTAATGTACTTTCTACTTCTCTACCAGTATAAGTACTTACTCTTATTATCACATTTTTCAAATTTCTTGTAGAAATTTGTGACACTCTTATAAGTCCAAACAGGGTCATCTACGGTCTCAGCCCAACTGTCGTAATCTTGTGGGTTACCACGCAGGTAGATCATAGCGTTTAAATTGCTACTAAAAAATGAAACCAATGGATCATATAAGTGAAGGGGATAAATTTAAATAAGAACCTTGTAGGGTTGCTATTCATCTAAATACCTCCCGCCTTCAACTTTCCCCCTGGGCCAATTGGAAAATATTTTCAACAAAGAACAGAAGGCTCATCCAGAATTTCATACAAGCGAACCACTTCACATTTAGAATCCAAATTACATTGTCGTGAATTTCGGTAGGGTTTTACAGGATTTAAATGTCACATGCAAAGTGATTCGCTTGTAGATTCTCCTTCACCCTAGTAATTTTAAGTTAAATTCAATGCATGATTAATTAAACTGAGACAGGCATTTTTCTGTGGTACAGTTTGGAACATCCAGTCGAGTGAGGGCTGCTGTGTCATACCCAGTGCCATGAATGGAATTCTCATTAAAGGATTCGGTTGACCACCCGCCTCTATAACTAGGACTCTGTAATGTTTCGACAACCGATTTGCCAATATCGACCCTGACGATCCCGAACCGACTAATTAAAAAAATAATTAAAAATTTGATTTTTGCGAAATCTTTCAAATCAGCTAGTTAATTTTCAATTAAAAGTATAAAGACACTTACCAATAATAAAATCAAACGTATTAGTCAGATTTGGAGTTGTTGAGTATGAGAGGTAATCACTATTCTCATCGAACCGAGCAAATTCTCGGACAAATGTTGTCATTACTCCCATTAATGAATACACAACAACGGGCAAAATTGCGATTGGAACTATTTGTCGTGGAGTAATTGGCATGGGTAGTGGCAGCACGGCCATGTTTAAATTAAATATTTAAAAAATCTTTGAACTAAGTTTTATTCTCTTCACTCGTTGAAATTATATAGTTCTTGAGGGACTGTGGAAGAGTGACTTGAAAAACCTCTTCCAGACTATAAATATTAGGTCTTGAAAGATTTTTACCGTTTTCTACGGCCCAGCATACAGAAAGGTAAAGGACCGAGACTTAATTTTAGGTTTTAACGGTATGTTACAGTTTCCGCTTGTTCGGGTCCGGTGCGGGTTGCCTCGTGTGAAGACATATTTAAAGGGAGAATAATTTGATTAAATGGATCAGTTAGTTGATATGTATGTACATATCCAAATGAACAAAGATAACTTTGCATAAAATGCCTCTATCTCTTAAGGCACCCGTGGACCCGTGCCGTGCGGAACCGAACCGAAGTACCTGAAAGTATTCTCTACAATAATTGTTAAACTTCACAAACAATTATTCATTTTTTGTTGACGCCATAACCGAACCATCGCTTGCCTGTTAATAATGTTGAATCTGCTATGCTATGATATAGAATGTTGTCAAATTAAAATTGTCAAATAATATATATGATTATCCTTATATTGACTTTTTTACTTTCCTAATGACACTGCTACGTTGCATCTTTTATAAGAATGTTAATTTACGTGGAGATATAATTTAATAAATATTTCAGCACAGACAATTTCTAAAAAAAATTAAAACTACTCATTGTCTGTAGTATACTGTACACCAAAAACATGTAAAATTATTTGGGCTCTGCGTTTTTGTTTTTGTTAATTATAAAATCGCACTTTCGTACTTTGCTCTTACGAATTTAAATATTTTGACACGACTGTATGTCCGGGTCTATTTTCTGAAATTTTAGAACATACAATACAATTTATACCAAATCGGTATCCACAAAGCATTTACAACACGTCGCCACGGTACGATTAAGGCATTTCTGACGGTGATCAGTGATTCTTATTGTTAGACAGAAATTAAAGCAGCCTGGGAATCCTTAAAAATAATTGTGAATCCACAAGTACAAGTTTCAGATCCTATCTGCCTTTGAAATGTTATTGTGATTGAGTCATACGAACCACAAAATGCGTACGAAGAATGCGGAGTGAATAAAGGTTAAAACTATTTGTATGTGTATGAATGTATGCGTACCGTACACATATGATTTCATCAAAAATACATTCCATACAAATATTTTTAACTCAGCTTTTATTCTGAATTTTGATGGTATTGCGTATTACGAGTGTTTGAATCATTCATAAATTGAAAACAATTAACAATTACGAAATACTTTAATTCATTGAATATTGCAACAGGAATTTTTGCTATACATTGAAGTTTAAACTACTCGGATTAAGTCAGGAGAAAGTTAGGCCAGTCCAAGAACAATTAATTTAATTGGCGAAATTATTTTAGGCAACTCACGAATACCTGTCACGTAGTTTTCTCGAGATGAACGAATAACTATACACTACTGGTGCGTATTGGAAAAACCATGTCTTTAACATTTGCTGTTAAAATTAAATTCCAAATTCAGTGAGAAATAAAGTAACTCGAACACTGAAATCCATTGATGTTTCAAAATAATAGTTTTATTACTTAATGCGAGAATAAATAATTTACAACGTTTTCTTAAAATTATGAGATCAACTCTATAGGACACAAACTTAGGACAAATATAATTGTACATTCATGTGACTATTTATGATAATATAATGAATTTAAAACCCTAAAAGCTAGAATG
>JAQIXO010001129.1:0-13751 GCA_034700305.1 Protaphorura armata
GTTGGGTGTGACAGTCACACAGGATTTGGAAATACGGATTTCCGACTCCCCCAATTTTTCTACGATGGTTTTTAGTGCGTGACCTTCTCTGGAACGGGCTCTCACTAGCACTTCCACTTCCGGCCCTAGTAACTTCGACATTTTTGACCCAGAAATTTTGGAAAAATTAGTGGCTGTTACAAATGTTAGTGGCAACTTAGATTTTTTTTTGAAAAATGCGCAAACTAGAGCATAAAATCGAGTGTCCAGAATATCTTTGGGGATCCTCTGTATTGATCAAAACGCTATGCCCCTAGAATTGCCTCTGCATAAGCATTACACATAAAGAAAGTTTCTCTTTGTCGAACTTTCCCTATATAGTACAAATTTCGTGCATTTTTCGAGTTCGTTATATAGAGAGTTGACTGTACACACGTGACTCACGTCTTTTTGTCATGAATTTAATATTGTATAAAACTGGTTACATTTTTAGGTTAAAATTAAAATTAATTCGATCGAAATGAGTGGAAAATCACTTTATTTCAATTTAGAGTATGAGAAAAATTAAACATCCATTTGTACACAATAAATTAATTTAGACAAATGTTGATGAGAAGCGGTTTTGAAAGTCAGTGAAACACTGGAGCACCGCCTTGATTAACTATAATGAAGACGAAGGCGATGATGGCGAGGATGAACAAAATGAAGGCGATTGACCTGATGAATTGAATCAACAAGGTGAAGTGAAAAAATGAGTTCCAATATTGAAAGACTTCACTGTTAGGAGCTGGTGGTGGTCCGTGGAAGATGGGGGTTTCCCTGTAGTTGAACCCGTATACTCCGCACCCGATGATCAAGGAAAGTAGGGACCAAGCTCCATTCACAAGTGGCATGTCATTATGCTCCGGCAGAGGGCTCGGTCCAAAAATGACCCGATGTAATTTAATGACAAACTTTTTGACAATTTTTTGTGTCAGAATCGCAATCAACCAAGAAAAGATGAGAGGGTACTCCAAGAGAGCCTGGGGCAGATATTTCCAGATCAAATTGCACATCATCGGAGCCAAGAAAAGGCTGGAGAATTGCTCAGTCTAAATATTGTCAAATAATTAATTAAATCCTTTTTATTAAATTAATTTATTTTAATATAAGACTGGATATGAAATTTTGAAACATCTTACCCTTGTCACACTGATGATCGCAACCATTTTTTGTCAAAATTTGGAGGGGACAACCAAGAAGCTATTGAATTTTTTTCAAAAAAAAATTGTGTGTAGTATTAAGAGCTTATTTCAAGTGAACTTATTTGAATTCTGTCTTAAATGACAATTTTGAATTTGTCCTCAATTTTAGGAAATTACAGGGAATGAATGGAAAGTCAGTCCTTCATTCCATACTCCAATTATAATTTTTTTATGTAAAAAAATGTTTGACATTTCCACCTACTAACCTCGAGTTGTCAAGACCACGAAATTATAGTCATTGCATAACTTTTGCACTGTAATATTTGTACATATAAGTAAATGATAATGTAATACCCACAAGTCAGCAAAAAAAAATGGCAAATGAAAAAAATCAATTAAAAAGTCTAATGGATGAAATATCGGGGTCATCAGAGAAATTCCAAAGCTGACAGCTGTTGAATACTGGAAAAATTGACAAATGACTTCAAATGAATCAAATACAACTCCGAAATGCTCCAATTTTATGTTCAATCGTGGAAGAAAATTTATTCAATAAAATGTGCGATTGGACGAGGTCTTAGGCCAAGTCAGACAGAACTCCAGAATTCATAGTTGAGAAACAATATAAATGATTAATACGGCAAAGCTGATGGTGAGCACAATGAAGACGAGTGACCTGGCGAGGAGAATCATTAAGACGAAGTAGAAAAAGGAGTCCCAGTATTGATATCCTTCACTGCTTGGAGTGGGTGGTGGTCCCTTGAAGATAGAGTTCTCAAAGTAGCCGTAGTAGAATCCACACCCAATAACGAAGAAAATAACGGACCAAGCTCCATTCTTAAAAGACATGTCAAAATACTCCCCTGGAGTGCTCTCTCCATAAATGACCCCATGTAATTTAATGACAAGGGTGGTGACAATGATTTGAGACAAAATCGCAATCATCCAGGAGGAGACGATTGGGTATTCCAAGAAGGACAGTGGAAGGAATTTCCAAATCAAATTGGCCATCGCTGGAGCCAGAAAAAGACTGGAGAATAGCTCACTCTAAATATTATTGAATAGTCAATTAATTAATTAATTGTTTTTTATTAAATTAATTTCTCTTTAACATAAGACTGAATATGTAATTAATTCTGAAACTCCTTACCCTTCCCACAGTGATCGCAACCATTTTTTCCTCTGTTCAAAATTTTGAGGGAAAAACTATAATCAGTTTCTGAATTTTATCAAATCGTGAAATATTAACTGAATAAACGTTAATATGTTACTCGATGTATTTGTGAGCTTGTGGAAATAATTCTGTAGGAAATTTTGACAATTTCGAATTTTCCCTAAATTTTAGAAAATTAAACTGGGCTGTGAAATCGGTCGTCATTTCACATTCTAATTTCGAATTTTTTATGTAAACAAAATTTTAAAATTCCAGCTAATAATCTCGAGTTGTCGAGACAACGAAATTTTGGTCAGTCGAAAAAATTTAAATTCGAAACAATTCTACAATGTATTTTCAAATGTGAGTGAATGCTATAATTTATGGACATTCATTAGAAGACAGCCGCAGCCGTTGTCTCGAGTTAACATTGTCAGCTGAAAAGGGTTAGTAAATAACAATTATTCTTTAATTTGAAATTGATGTCATCCGTATTTTAAATTTCTAATTTTCTATGTGTTTTCTAGGACTCTCTCACTTACTAAATTAATGAATAGAAATTTCCAGCTGTATTTCTGAAATGCGAATATTTATTTACAAAATCAGTAATATGTACACCGTACAACCGAACGGTTTGGCATGAACGAGAATTTTAACGAGCTTACACTAGAAAGACATTTTTACAAGCCAATGAAAAATTTATTGTGCAATAATGAAAACTATTCCCAATTTTCATTATATTGGCTTAAACAATTGGTTCGGAAAGAAAATTCAAATTAAATATAAACAGTTTTTGTACAGATTTCGGAAGGCAAGCAATTAAAATATAGAATGCAGCAAGGAATACTATTCCGGGGTATAGACAACTGAAATTATTATAATTTTCTACACAGGCAGGCAATTTTTATGACATGTCTAAGATGTCGAGGAGCGAAATCTTCTTCTGCCTCTGATTCGACTGATTTGCTCAGAGTCAGTCTGAAATAAATAACCATTTTTTAATTTAATTTTAGGAGTAGGGTCATATTAATTTTATGAAATTGTAAAATCATTAGATTAAATTACATTATGCAAGGATCTCATGTGGGCGACAAGATTGTCCTTTCTGCGGGATACGTATGTGCACTCGGGACAATTGTATTTTGTATTTGAATGGACAGTATGTCGGTGTCGGCTTAAACCAGGCTGGTAAGCGAACCTCTGCCCTGGAATATATATATATAAAAAAATGACGTCAATAACGAATTGTTCAAAAAGATCAGAAAAAATATAACATGAATTTAACATTCTATTACCGTAATCAGGGAAGTCACATATTAGTGCACTACTGACGGAGGAGTTTGTTTTTCTGGCCAATTTCCTGCGAAGTTTATCCTTTGCAGCTGCAGTTGGAGTTTCAATATTTTGGTTGTCATTGTCATGTTTGAGGGATTCGATTATCCGCTCAAATTCTAAACGTTGATCCGCCAACTCCTTATCTTTCTCCCTCAATAATAGTGTGAACATCATTTGATTGGATTCTAATTCTTCTTCACAGATTTTTAGTTTTGCCTCAGAGAGCAAAAGTTTTTGTTGGAGGACGTCAATGGTGGTTTGTTCAGAATTTCTATCCATGTGGACTTCATTTTCTTTTTCTTCATTGTTTCCGATCTGATTGTCCCATCCTTAAAAAACAATGCAATGTGAATTTATTAAAAACTTGACATGTGTAATGTCTATAATATTGAAAATGCATTAGAATAATTACCACGGGTATTTTTTGTACTGTTTGAGCAGCCAAGTGCCGGTGAAGATTCTGGGCCCAAGTATCGTCTACGTCGAAACGAGTTTGTCAATAGATTGTACGAATCCTCAATGTGTCGAATCTATTGAAATTAAAATTAATCTATAAAACGCGTCACACGAATGAGAGAAATGTTATGAAAAAATCATACTTAAACAAATTACCTCAATATTTAATTTTTCTTGATCTTCTTCAGAATTCCATTTGGCTTTTATGTTTTTTAATTTCATCTGGTATTTTTCACGAATGTCTTCTTCGTTATCGTTTTCGGAAACTCCCAACGTCTCCAATGGGCAGAGTGTATGATTCGTGTGATGAGCCATTCATTCAATTACCTTTGACTGGGAATTAGATGGACTGCAGAGTAAGATTTGATAAGAACAGTGCGACGAGTTTCTTGTATTGTTAATATGCATTAGAAAGTTACATACAGGGTGGACCAAAATGACCGCGCCACTTTTTATTCGACGCTATGACAGAACCTTTCATTTTATTTTTAACTCCGAATTTACTGTCATACAAGCCTATGTTTTGAAACTCGTTTGACGTTTTATAAATTAAGACTTTAGTTGAGAATTTTTGAATGTTGACCTCCTAGCATCTGATTCCGTAATTATTAGCTCCATTTTCTTGGCAAATCCTACGAAAAATTGGTAAACCGATCAGTCATAGTATATGGAATCAAATAGCGCCTGATCATTTTGGAACACCCAGCGTGTACTTAACTTCAGTTTTTGACCTACGCACACAAAATGTTGTTGGGCTAATCGGCTAATCTTTCAAAACTCTGCATTTGATTACCTGTGAAAAACTATGTGATAATGTTTACCAGTACGAGTACCAGATAAAATTAGTCCAAGACTCCGCAGAACTAACTTGAAATGAACACAATTAAACACAACACACTCTCTTTTTTAAATTTTTCCTAGTTGACTGAACACTGTTTTTGTAGGGAATGATTTTCCGAGTTTGAGTCAACGTAAATAATAATTCCCAATCAGTCCGTCCGTGCTCAGTCCATGATAATAAAAACCCAAGAATAGGTTCCACAGAAAATTATAAATGAAAACATTTTACACTACAGTATATATGACCGGATGACGCACTGTCTGACTATTCACTATTCAATACATGTACATAAGTCATTGCATGTATTGTAGTGTGTTTCTAAATTTTTATTAATATACACATTAGCGTTTTGATTACTTTTGTCATACTATCATCTTTATCTTTGTACCAAATAAATCACACAAAAATGCAACGCGAGCATATATATTTGTGAATAACTGACGAATCCCACTGAGTTCTTCTGTAGAATTTTCAATCAGTCATGTGTTACTTGTTGTCCAATATTAGCAATACGAATATCTTTACGATTTGACAAATGTCAATAATGGAATCTTTAATTTAGTATCGTAATAATGAGAATAGAAAGCGAAAGCCCTTTTAAAGAAATTAATAAATTGAAAGAGTTGTGTTATTGACTTTTCCTATTTTTATTTACATTACAATATCAATATTCTGTACACCGTTACAACCGTACTCCTCGGCACGAATAATTAATAATTTGTACGACATTGGACAAGAACAATATATTGTACAATTTACACAAACTATACCAGTTTTTATAAGATCACACTAACGACAAATCACAATAATTATAAATTGAATACCGACAGAACAAACAACTATTTTCGGTTGAAATAATTTGGAAGATCATGAATAAAAATAGTTCATCCAAAATGGAATGGGTTAAATTGTAATAAATGTAATAAATCCCTGACATCAGTACAAATAAATACGACAACGCGTAAGACGGCAGCGGACGTAAAAATTATCCAATTGTATCGACAGGAAGATTTTCCTATTAAGAGAATAATATATAATACACAGTTGCCCGTAAATGCATTATGACATGCCTGATGCCGTGGAGCTGCGGGAGGGGCGAGGGCGTCTACCGTTATTCTTTCTTCTGTCTCCAAGGTGTCTGAGTTGGTCAGAGTTAGCCTGAAATAAATGATCATTTCTTTTCAATTAAGAGTAATGAGTAAGGTCAGAATTTTTAATATGGTGAGGAAATATCGTATGAAATATTGAAATTACATTATGAATGCCTAGCATGTGCTGGACGAGAGCATCCTTCCTCTTTGACTTGTGGGGGCATACAGGGCACAAATATTTGCGGGTTGCGTGGATTGTATTCTTATGTCGGCATAATCCAGTGATCATGCTGAACGTTTTCCCTGAAAAATTCAATAGAAATATTAATAATATGTTCCAGAAAAGTTATTAGAAAATGTGAGTATGATTTAACATTATTACCACAATTAGGGGCATCACATTTTAGTAAACCGACGGAGGTTTTTGCTTTTTTGATCATTTTTCCGCGTAGTTTATCCTTTACAGTTGCAGTAGGAGTTTTAGTATTTGGGTGGTCATTGTCATGTTTGACAGATTTCATTGTTCGATTTAATTCCAAACGTAGAGACGCCAACTCTTTGTCTTTCTCTCTCAATGATAATGAGTACATCATTTGGTTGGATGCTAATTCTTCTTCACAGATTTTTAGTTTTGCCTCGGCGAGCATGAGTTCTTTTTTGAGTACCTCAATAATGGTGGTCTGTCCCGAAGCTTTATCAATGTCAACCTGATTTTCTTTTTCTTCATTGTTTCCGGTCGGTTTTCTCCGTACTTAAATTAATAAAGAAATTAATTACTTGAGATATCGATTTCTACAATGTTGTAAATGCTTCAAAATAGTTACCACGGGTTTGATGAGCCATTGCCATTGATTCAGGAGTCAAACTTATCAAACTAGTGGGATACGTATAGTAGTATAGGGTGGACTGTGGAACTGTGGTACTGTGAATACCATAAAATACATATGATTAGATTTTTTTTACTGAACGATTGAATTTGTCTTGAACTCTGAATTTACTGTCAATACAGTCACAGTATAATGTTACAAAGTTGTTACGCTTTCAAAAATTATAGCTAATAAGACTATTGTTAGCAGTTCTGGAATTTTATCTGTCCTTTGAGTATCATTCTAATTTATTAGCTTCATTTTAAGTTAAATATTACGAAAGTTTGATAAACAATTTCGTATATCGAATTAAATAGCGCCCGATCATCTATGGATCACCCTGTATGTTTTGTTTTAGTAAAATCCAAAAACAAGCTACGACCTTAGGTTTAGATTACTGGCCTAATTAATTATTTCTAGGTCATTGGTAACTCTGCTTACCTTGATTGTACTACACCAAGTAATTTTTCAAAAACAAATTATGCTTAATAAACACTGTTGCTGTAGTGAATGATCCTAGTTGTCCAAGTCCGAGTGTGAGTGTGAATCATGTTGTGTTAAATCCTAATCCGTCCATTCTCACCCCACAAAGAAAACACGAAAATAGGTTCCTCAGAAAATTCTAAATGTAAACGTGAGTTGAGTATGAGTATGCAGATTATTTGAGAGGATGAGTCACTTTACTGTCTACACAGACAGTTGCAAGTTTAAATTAGTACACGGCAGACTGTAAATCTTTTACACCAAGCACCACGTATGTTGCTCATTTTAATTTTTAAACACAGTATACGGTGACAGGGGTTATTTCAATTTCTGATTTTTTGCTGAATTTTCTATAAGAAATAGTTGATTTGAATTTGGTTACGTGAAATAATTTTTTTTTAAAAATATGTGGAGATGGTTCCAGCCAATAATCTCGAATTTACCAGAGAACGGAATTAGTGTTAGGCGCAATAATACTCACGACGAAAACGAATAAAAAATTACAAAAGAGTCTTTGGACCTCTTTGGTCGACTCAAAAAATACATGTTATACGCCCTAAGGATTTTCAAAATTCGTTTTTTTTTTTAAAATGACACCCGGCGGTCCGTCGAGATAATTAAAAAACACGTGTTTAACGTATTCTAATGGCCTTTCTAGAAAAAAAGTTTGGTTGAAATCGGTTGTTACACGATCCGTCATTCCCTCGTCAGATGTACTTAAAAGTATTTAATTTACAGTAAATGACCTAATACAACACCCGCGTTCTATTTAAAAACGGCACCCCGTGACCCGCGTTATATTCGAGACCCGCGCTCTATTCGAACCCACATGTAATATACATATATAGTATATATATAGTACCCGCGTTCTAATACCTGATCAAGGCCTGAGACCCGCGTACTATTAGAGACCAGCGTTCTATTAGGGGTCCGCGTTGTATTAGGTCATTTGACAATATCTGTATTACTGTACTTATTATTTTGCCTCTTAATGAAAAAATGGGATGGTGCTTCACATCAACTTTTATCGCACTCATCAGAAATTACACTGTACAACAGAGCAATCATGTTTTGTGGCAACTGTCAACTAGCAACTCGTATATTCCACAGATGATACCCAAAATAAAATCGGTGGGTAGTTACTAAATAGTTTGCTCCAGTTTTCCCGCGTCCGAGTTTTTGTTTCGTTTCGTAAAGTCCAACCTCACTTGCCTGACTAACACTCACATCCGAATTAATTGATGAGCCTCACCGGAGTCTACCTCATAATTATATACCTTCACGTCTCCATTCCACACTTTGCTCCTTACTCCGTTCCACGTTTGAAAAAAAACCCACAAGCCTGCTTTGGCGAAGTGGTATATGTCTACAAATCACTCCCGCTGTGCTCAGGTTCAATTCCTCAGGCCTGCTCTTCCCCTGGTTGCTTTAAATAGGTTTTCCTCTACCGGGTTTACCTACTACTAGGGGGTAACTACATAATTAATATGTAAATCCATTGTAAGCCAAATGGGAAGCAACTCGCAAAAAATGACACAGAAAAATTCACAAGATATTTGATTCAGCTGCGTCGGACTCAATTAATGAGTGTATTTCTTTTAGTAAAGAAACCATAGAACGAGATTGACCCCAATAAATGTGTGCTCATGCACGTTACTACAAAAATAACAAAGAATAAAATTTATTTTTTGAATGTTGAACTGAATTTGAATTCCCGTCTAGAATTACATGATTTAAATTAAGACGGCCACAATAATTTAATATCAAGCAACAACCTCATTATATTTGCAAGGACAACATGTTGCATATAACGAAGGAAAAATGACTCTTGTACGGTAAAAAGTTCATACCTTACACACAAACTCGGACACGAACGGAGGAAACACGAATCATATTTTGTAAGCCGTTGTTCACATTTTAAAAGACTATTCGTAAACAATATTGAGGACTGTGTCAAACGATTGCATAACTCAGAGGAAATTTTAGCAATAAGAAGTAAGATGAGTGCAAAACCAGCATAGAATGGACGGAGGATAGAAATGTACCCATCTCCACGGATACATGTATAAATCCCAAGAATTGTAAGCGAAGCTCCAGTGATGAGCACGGCAGGGGCTGCCAAGTGAGACATTCTTAGTGCAAGATAATGAATACACTGTTGCTCTCTGTACATTCCATACAATTTGAGTTTCTTGGCCGTTGTAAGTTGAGACCATGAATCTTGTCTATTGTTAGTAATGTTGAGTAACATCCACCTTGCTAGTGAATTAATATTGATGCTCAGGATCGTAGGGATGTAGATCAGGAGTGGATATCCGGAGACCAGCCATAGTGTGACGCCAAGTGTCACTAAAATATCACCCACACTATTTCCCATTCTCAGAAATCGGTAGATATGGATTAGTTGAATCATACAGAATGTTAAAGGAAAGATGAAAGCTGAGAGAATAGCAAGGTATATTTTACCCAATTTCATGTACACCTCAAGACCATCACTTGCATTTGGATCTATGTGGTGGTATGAGACTGTGAAGGAAATATGTGTAATTAATTCAAATGCAATTTAAATTTTGCTAGATACCTCGTCCGTTTCAGACGGGCTTTGGGCTAGTGTGTTATAATTTTGTAACTCACTCAATTTTTGATTGAGCGCCAAGAGAGAATTCAAGTGGCCGACATGTTCTTCTCTGTACAAAATGAATTGGGGACATGAGTCCCCAATTGAGCCGAATGAACTGCAGTTAGAGAGAGGAAAATGACTGTGTACTCCAAATTAAATTCCGTGTGAAATATATGGTAGAAACAAAATCCAAGACAAATGATTTGGGCCGTGATATGTATGGTAACCATGAACTTGTAAAGAAAATATTCCCGTCCATTTTTTGGAAATAATTCCAAACCGTCCTTGAAATTGTTCCATTTCCAAGGGACAAAATGTAAGAAATTACATATGTTTGTAATTTCTTTTATAAATATTATTGACTCTTTGGAAATCATTTCTGAAAATATTTAAGGATAGAGGTCTACCACGATGAACGCGAACGGTGTGAATAATTCCTGGAGGAAGCTGAACTGAAGTTCGAAAATTGTTGGCATATGTATATGTATATGGTAATCAAAATAATCTATCTTGGATATTCTCCAGTCTCACGAACATGTCGCGGCCAAACCGAATGTGTAATTACCGGCTACGTCCTAATTATATACGACCACTACTTTCCACAGAACTTAGCATTAAATAAATACCAGTCATTTTTGCCCTGAGTCGTACATTTCTTTGGGCAGATAGATCAAATATTAAGACTCCGAGTTGTGCGTGCGATGAATTTCGAGTTAAACAAACCATGTAAAAATATCTTTATTTAATGTGGCAAAATTATGCGTTGAAGAACTACTATAAATAACTTCAGAGTAGTGGCACGGTGGTTACTCTGAATATATTATACGAAAACGGTGGGGAAAGATTACTAATGTGCAAATTTTTCATTACTACCAAATAATTTTTGTATTTGTTATTTTTTAATCAAACCAGGTTCAAATCAATACCGTTATCAGAACTTGTGTCATGGACACCAGGGTGTTTAGAATTAACTACGAATTCCTTCGATCGTAATTCGATTTTGAACTCAAGTTATTATTTTATTATTCATTTCCGGTTTTACAATATTTCATATTGGAAATCATTGTATACGTATATATAGACTGAACGCCATGAACGTGGTTCCTTAGTATGCGTCCATTAACTCCTCCTCGTCGGTCACCTAACGATTTCAATGAAAAACCGTACATGGTGATCCATGACTCCGTGACAGAAAGTTATGCAATTCACTTCAGTATAACACAAGCGGGATTTTATTGACTTCCATGATTTAAATGTTACCTCAATAAATCTCTTGATTCTTCCACCAAGTTCCTCCTTGAGTGCATGGATAAAAGAGCTATACATCATTTGATCTTTCACTGACGCAGACTCCGGACGCCAGGTTATCAAAACAAAGTCGAACCCACCCTGTTGCAGTTACAAATGTTCGAAAATTTACACATTTTTTTAAGCCACGCCTAGTAAAAACATGAATTTCACCTTGTTAAGTACCGCGTATGCACATGCGTTTGACGCTAATTTGGACTTAAATTCGTCAAAGGACGCATCCTGACCACCTATAATGATTTTTGTTGTACAGAACAATATTTAATAAAAATATGGCCGTGAAATTGTAATTGAGCAAAGGAAAAATGTACTGACCAGATGCAGAAAGGATGATTTCCTTTTCCTCTTTAATTTTAAATACGATGAATCGATGTTCTCCTTTGGAAAGTTATTCAAACTTTTCCTTGCACTCACTGCTCAGAGTCACACTCGCCATAACTTAATTCTCCGTAAAAATTTCTTGATAATTCCAACAGTGATTTCGAATTATTATCTCACTCAAGCTTCCTTTCGCATTTATACTGCAATTGCAAATGCACGTGAGGAGATTACAGCGGCAGATTACAGATTACAGATTACAGATACAGCACATACATTGAGGTTAAACGAAATTAAAAAATTGCCGCGGTAAGAACTTAGGTAATTTATATTTATTTTGTTGATATGTGACACTACTCCATTTTATTCGCGGTGAAATAGCCCAATTCAATGATAATTTAAATATTTTATGCAACTGCACACCGTCTTTAAGATTTTAATGAGTTGCATTGCCTTGTTTCCTTCTATAACCAGACCATAATCATTTCCGTAAATTGTTTGTCCTACAACCAATCGCAAGCGCAATCATATGAGCAGTGCTTGTCTATAGGTTCCCTTCACTGACTGTATTTTTGTCCATGTCACACCGAGACTTGAGAAATTCGGAGCGATTCATGTATTCTACAGTACATTATTAAAACATTTTACGGATAATGTACATTTTAGTACATTATTGTACTACCTATTCTTTAATTATAGCATTAATTTATCCACGTACAATTGAACACGGAAGTCCATTCAGAAAAGTAAACAGATCGAGCTGGAAACTTCCCATTGGCTCAAATACATAAAACATACTACAAGTATTAGACAATAAATTTCTCCAATGTAATTGTGGAGCACGAGTTCCTCTTCCGGACTCGCAACAATATACATGGCGGTTCATAATATTTACCCGCTGATAATTCATTAATAATTTTTCTTCCATTTTTCTGTAAATTCTGGTAGAGTTTACAGTACATTTCGCATCACAGTCTTCTGTCGCGATCACTAGCTAATAATATTACGGCAATTAGAAAAGAATTGGAATATTAACCGCCATCTCAAATAGACTTTGGCTTTATGTGCTCTCATCCACAATCACTTTTATAATGCACTACCTGTGTTACACCTTCTGCGAATGAAATAAAATACATTTTTTCTCATCAAACATCAAACTTGGTAACTTTGATACACGCTGTACGGAGTGAGCATATTAGTCTTCTGTATAGCATGTAATTATGAATGACGTGGAATCAGAAATTGAGTTCATACCATCTTCTGCTGTTAAGTACGACGGATTTTCTGTAGAGCCAGCTGTGCAGTTACCCTTCCAAAACAGTTTCCCATTATGGAACGTCTGGAATTTGTGAGTCTTGATTTTAATTTGGATAATGGGAAATATTTCTAATTCCATGTTTTTTTTAACAATAGCAATCAATACTTGGAGGTGTATTGTCTGGACTTCATCTGACAGTCTCCCATTGTCGTCCGCGAACGGTTAGCATGATGTATATACAGTATCAGACAAATGAATACATACGCAAGACACATTCGTGTTCAACGTGGAATATCTCCGTCAGTTTTTCATGTACTGCTTAGAGTAATATGTCGTTGGAAAGCCTATTTCACTCCGAACAAATGCTAATAATTAAAAATTAACTAAGTTTATTTTTGTTTATGTCATAATTCAAAATTCGTGGATCCGCACAATTTAATCGGACAAAAGAATACATACGATTACATAATTTTGTTTTTAATACATAATAGTCGAGTAAAAAATTGCAATATTTTTCTCACTAATATTTGGTCGGACCTCCCTTCGCCATTATAACTGCTTCACATTGTCTTCTCATTGGATTTACGAGTGGCTCGGTCACATCTTTGCCTGCTGAATTCCATACTTCTTGGAAGTGTGGAAAAGTGACGAATATGGAAATAAAACCGCCCAAGAAATTTCTGACTTGTTCAAAATAAGTGGAAAACAGTATCCCACATCATTTTCAAGCATAAGAGGACTGGGAAAATTATTAATCGCGACGGCAACGGAAAAAAACCGATTTTCACCGAGCGCGAGCAAAGGTCGATCGTAAGAAAGGTCAAGGTCAACCCTAGGCTGACTGGGTCAGAACTTTCTT
>JAQIXO010001130.1:0-13746 GCA_034700305.1 Protaphorura armata
ATCATTCATTCAATCAAAAAATAATCTGTCTATCATTTCATCTCTTATCTGAATACTAAATTATTAGTGACAATATCGGTGTGTAATTATTCCTTGACCATTGGAAAATAAATTCGAAAACAAAACTATATTCGCATATTTATTTATGTCTTGTGAAATTATTGGTACCCGTAAAATATACTACTATGATGGTTGGCTATTTTCACGGCAGTTCAATGCATAGTTTTTCAGGTACATATTGCATCGAAGCATGGAAGTATTCCAACGTCTTAAGGTATTTTTCTCTCCTGGGTCGGAGAGCTCCATATTATTTGCGACTTTACCAACTATAAAGTCAGTATCATCTAACTATATTGAACTGTTTCAGTTTTAATCGATTCGATGTGTCTAAAGAATAATGATTTATTTATTGATTCGTATAAGTAGGTTGAGTGTAGCTTGCGGTGGTGTAAATATGTTCGTTTTTATTAAATATGAGTTCATTTAATCCCAAATTACGTTTTGAAATAAATGTATGTTGGAGATTTAGTATTCTCAGCTGAATTCGAAAAATATGTGCATTTAGAATTTTACTCTAATTGCCTAGGGTAAACACGATTCGGAGACCTTTGGTGGGTATAAGGTTTCTACGTGGTGATCGGTGATGATGACCACATCAACCACATGGGGGTTGATGACCACCACCTACGGATTGTGGTTCCGCTATAAAAGCAGTATTCCCCGATAGAATTCTTTGAAAAGTTTGCCTGTCCTGTTTGAGCAATTAATATGGCATTTTAAGGGTTATGGTGTTAATTGAGTATCACACAATGAGCTCTAATAATCAGATCCTCCAGTATATTTTATGCTGTCTAGCCGTCTTAACATGTCTGATTGTAAGTAAAGGAATTCATATTGTCAATTAATCAGGTATCACAATTCCAAGCCTTGGGCTTTTTTCGTTCTTCATATTATGTGCGTTAGACGAGTGTCTCAATAGAAAAATATGTTTTAACAAAATTGAAGTCTGTGGATTCACGCGCATGAGCGCTCCGATATATGAGTAATTCTGTGGAAATTTGGTAATTCATTTTATTTACGTGCATGAACCCGTATCTATGTAGGAGTGACAATGAGTTGAGTGGTGGTCAAGTTTACAGTCAGTAGACTTGGCTATGTGGTCATGGTTTACATCCATTGTTTAATATTTTCCATTGTTGTCGACTGGCCTACTTTGACATTTGTGGTTCCAGACAGCTCTGCATAGCGTTACCCGTAATTGTGTTAAGAGTTTAATCAAACATTCAGTCAATCCCGAACGGAACTACTAGTCGATGGTTTGAAATATATCAAATACGCCGCGGTGTTTCTCAAAGAAATTTTAATCGAATGTTCAAAGGGAATATCCCGGCATCGGAATCAAACTGATTATATTTAGGTGGTATTATCTGACCACAATGTTTTAGAATGACATGAAAGACCATTCCACGTTCCACACATCATTAGTCGTCGGTTAAGTAAAGATTGTTTTCTCTAAACTTATTGTTATATAGTCCCAAAGGAATTGAACTGACAAGGGAGAGGAGAGTCATAGCATGTATACCAGCACCCAGATATGACCTATTTTTTCTAGTCCGTAAAATGCTGCCTTGCTTGGGTGTGGTAGGCGTTTCGGGCTACCTCTCTGAATTTTGCAATACATTAAGGGGCATGGAGAATGACCTTATATGACCTCTGGAAGGCCCAATTATGATTTCAACAGACGAAATCGACTGGTTCGTGGTCAAGGCATGCCCCGGGGACTAGAAAAAATATAAGTCATATCTGGGTGCTGGTATACATGCTATGAATATCCCTTGTGAGTCTCGGTTTGAGATAAAGAGCAATTGGGGTATATCCTGGGATGGATAGTGGGAGTAGAGTCAGAGTATATATTAAGATTGATTGGAGCAGAGAGTAATTCGTTTAAATTTCTCATATCAAAATGTCGCCCATCTACTGTATTTTCATCTTGGCTGTCTCTGCTGTGAGTCTCACACAAACTACATTTATTGTTTTCAACTTTAAGTTGCACTAAATTGTATGATTGATTTCTTTTTTTAAATTATCAGAGCCACGGATTGCCACCCAGAGGTGCAAGAGGTCTCTTCGACAACATGAGTAAGTTGAAGTTTAGCTCTAGGATTGTATTCAAATCATGTCAAAAGTAATTATTAACTTGGACACTTTGTAAATAGTGAGCATGGCTGCCAATCTTGGTGGTAAATTGGGCGGCGCGTTGTCTCCCGAAGCTCTCGGATCTTTCTGCAAAGCAGAAGGCTACACCCAATGGACTGGAGCAGGACCAGAACCACAAGCTCATGAAGGTCTCGTGAGCCAAGGTTTGTCTATGGCGGGAGGACTTGGAAGTATGGGAACCAACCTCCTCAAGGGAGGATTTCAGGGTGGCGGTATGGATAAGGTGATTGCAGACAATGTGGACAGCACTTGTACTGGAGCAGGATGGCAAAATCCTCATATTAACATCCAGTACGTCCTTAGTGTTCCTCGTGTCTATGAATAAATTAAGCCCAATCCTACAATACCATTCGTTCAATAAACATATAATGTGTGTAATACTTCATCTCTCATCCGTACACTAAATTGTTAATGTTAATATCGATCCGTAAGTATTCCTTCACCAATCAAAAATAAATTCGGAAATTGAAATATACTCCCAAAATTATTTATGTCTTGTGAAATTATTGGTGTCAATCGTAATGTAGAACGTAAATCCATCGATTTTGATTGGAGTGCCGTTAATTGATGTAATAAGTTTCGTGAAATTATCGTTATATTCAATGGGAATTGTTTTAATTAAATGAAGAACATTTCTAATAACTCAGGATCAATAGAACACGAGATAAAGCAGCGAGTTTTAGACAGAATACTGTAAAGTCCTATCCAACCTCTGCCAAGCCTATGAAAACCAAATAACATTACAGAGATAGCATAGTCATGGCAGCTTGCAGTTCTCACAAGGAAACACTTTAGGGTGATGGGGTAAAAAAAATTATTTCGCGCGTACTATTCGAGTCGAACTTATTCAGTTTGACAAAAAAATAAGAAGTTTGAGGGGACATCCTAATCTGCGTCTATTACTCCAGTTTTCGCGATTAATCTGACCCTATCCATACAAATTTGTGATAGAACGTATCAAATGAGTGAAGTTTTAGATGTCCCCTCACGCTTATAATTTTTTTTGTCAAACTAAATAAGTTCGACTCGAATAGTACGCGCAAAATAATTTTTTTGAGCCCATCACCCTAAAGTGTTCCCTTGTGAGATCTGCAAACTGCCATGACTATGCTATCTCTGTAATGTTATTTGGTTTACATAGTGTTGGCAGAGGTTGGGTAGGACTTTACAGTACGTAACTTCGTTGTCTTTCATAGGATGGGTGGGACATCGTAGGCTCAATCAGAATACATCTGGAGGCAAAAGAGGTGGATCCACAGATTGAGAGAAACGTCAAGCCTTACCCAAGCAAATAGCTTCTAGCCGTAACCTCCCGACCACCCGCTCATGCTAACACATGTACATCGACACACTTCTAAAACGTTACATTACCAATACAATTGACACATAGTATATACTACCCCCGAAGGGGTGAGAAACCTTTGTTATATGCTCAGGAGTACCCGTAAGATACACTATTATGTTGGTTGGCCATTTGGACGGCAGTTTAGTGCATAGACTTTTTCAAGTACAATGCATCGAAACATGAAAGTATCCCAATACGTTAAGGTATTTTTCTCTCTTGGATCGGAAAACTTCATACTTATAAATTATGAATCTAGCAACTATACCGTCAGTATGATCTAATTTTATTGAGTTATTTCAATTTCAGTTCAGTTCTGGGTCTCAGAGGGAATGGACAACGGCACGGTCCCCTTCAGGGCTGAGGTTGAGGCAATTAAGGCTTTGGAATCTCTTCTCTTTAAGACTGACCTCTCAAATTCCATGCATTGGTTATCTCCAATTTATTGTCGATATTATTATGTCCGATTTAATCGACATATATCGTATTAGATCGCCGCATTTTCTGGCCAACCCTGTACCTTCTATTATGAAATCAATCAATTCAAATATTTTTATCTTGACATATTGCTAATAATGCAATGCTTTCATTATGTTACATATGGTACATGTACGTTATTACATTATTAGAATGTACGTAAACACTCAGCTGTAACCTGTAACAAACCGTTTGCCGTCAAGCGCGCGCGGAATAGCAGATGTTGACTAGTTCTAGTTTTTTCACATGTTTAATCATTTTTAATTAATATTGACATGACTAGACGGTTGCGTTGTCTGTTGAAAGTATGTGCGACTATTCGCTTGACTTTTCTGAATATACATGAATTAATTAAAAATCATAATCTAAAATTAGTTATAAAGAATTAAATAATAATTGAAATGACTTTTGATCGCAAAATATCATTTATTACTTGAGGTTAAATGCAACAGAGTAAATTGCCAGATATCATAATCCCACCAATTTTGTTGATACATAAATCTGTAGAAGTAAATATGTTTGTTGTAAACCTATTTGTAGTTGTTCACTTCAATCCACGTTTTTCGACGAGTCTACAAGTAGAATCCAGCCCTAGTTTTTTGCATTCTGCTGCAAAACCTCGTTTTGCTTCCGGAAAGTGACATGCCTTTTTTGTGGTATCATAAAACGTTGCGACATTTTCAATGATCGCATGACAAGCGATGTGTGTTTTTTCATTGTCGTGTTTTCTGTTAGCGTCCAGACACCAGCATGCTTTCTCACCTCCTTCACCTTTTCCGGACACTCTAGCAATAACCATTATTATCACGCAGGTAGAAGCCACAATAAATATTTTGACGTTCATTTCGAAATCCTGTAAAATAATAAGAATATTAAATGAAGTTGAACTCAAAATGCATGTAATTTTAAGAAAATTGAAACATACCTTGGATTAGGAAGATTGGTTACTGAACTGCATGTGCCAGTGGACTTGGAAGAAATATCAATGTTAAATAAATTATAGTTAAATAAATTATATGTGCAAAAGGCAAGTAATTAACGGAAGTTGAACAAGGAAGTTCAATCTCTTTAATTAAAGAATGGTCGCTCGCTTTCTCGAAATCTTTTTAATTGGTATAACTAGGAAGCCCGAGGAGGAAGTCTACAAATGCAAACGGATTTGCATTTGCAATACATATGTATGAAATTATTTGTGGCATCCGTACTTTGAACGTAAACCCCTCGGTAACTTATTTATTGTTCGTATTGAGTGTATCGTACGACCGCTGCAAAATATGTGTGAAAAATACAATTGTTTTCAATGTCAGTTCATTTAATCTCACAATATGTTTTGAAATAAAATATTATATTTTCTATTTAATTTTATATTTATACTTTTATAATACCATACTTTTATTTAAGCAAGTTAATCACTGTCCATTCATGGGTTTTAGACCACGTAGCGTACCAGAAGTTAGAATAAGTTTGCTTTCACTATTACCAAGGGCGTGATGTCTAATCTCTACTTTTGTGTAAGGCTCATCTGGATAGAAGAGAGAGCTCATTGAGGTCAATCCAGAGTCAACGAAGAGTTCAATGGCAACCACGTCCACATAGACTTGGAATCTTATAGCTTTGTCCAATGTATCTCTTTCCCCTGATAGTCTCCTGGAGAACGCAGGGTTGAAATTCGTGTGTCCACTCCGAGTTCTGTCCAAAAATATCCCGTCATGGCGGCCTTCGTCATATCCTGCAATATTTCAATAATATATTTAAGAATAAACTTCAGTGGATGAGAATTGAAAATTTTACCCAAGCAGACATCTTGTTCCAAACTATTCAAGAAACAAATGGAAATGCTTGAACGGTCCTTAAGCCCAGAAATGTCAAACGTCAGATCCAAATACATCAAGGGGTTATTCCACGATGAAGTCGTCAAGTTAAAAATGTCATCCGCAATTATCTCCGTAGGATTAATCACTTCAATGAACTCCGTTGGTTTGTTCAGAATCAAGAGCTCTGGGATGGGTAAGGATCTGAGTCGTACTTGCCCTCTCGCGAGTTGAAGGTCAAGGACTCTTGGGAGTGTCATCTGTCCTCTCCATCCATTCGACGGAATCTCATTCGCATACATCAGATTGGTCATCCAACCAATTGTAACTCGTCGACCGAGCGGTTCACTGTAGAATGATTGAGTTGCATAGTTGTCCACACCCCATTCCATCCAAGATGGACTCATCTGTGAACTTGAGAATGTTTTTCCATCAAAGTCACCGATAAAGTATTGAGTGTTAGAGCCGCCATTTGGTCCTAAAATTAATTTTTTTTATTTAATTTTCACTTCTAATCAATTAATTAATTAGGTAATTAAATTAATTATTTTCTTACCACCACCACCATTACTGACGAGCAGTACCCAAACAATTTCATAGCCGAAAGTTAGTGGAAAGAGGTCTGGACATTCCCACACTCCTTTTAATCCCTGGTCTGGCTCAGCGCCGAAGTCACTCAGGAGTTCCCAATTTTTAAGGTCTTGGGATCCGTAAAACTGTACTCTGTCACCAGCGGCAAGGACCATGACCCAAGACTCATTGTTCCAACGAATGACCTTTGGGTCTCGGAAATCCGGTCTCCCTATTACCAATATAACAAAATAATTTTTGTACAATTTTTTAATGTTTTTTATTATAATTTTTTTATATTTGTTTTTTATATTTTTTGGAATTGCTGACCTGGATTTGGTATAACAGGATTCCCATTGTACACTGTGAACGTCCGACCCTTATCATTACTGTACGCAATGTATTGTTGTTGACTCCGACCATTATGAGTATAAATGGCAACTATGGGTGCAAACTCCCCAGTCTGAAACCCTGAGGAATTAGTAAAATCAACGACTGCACAACCACTCCAAATGTCGCCATCTGCGTCTGGTTCAAGAGCAACAGGGAGATCAGTCCAATTCACCAAATCACTACTCACTGCATGAGCCCAAGATTTTGGACCAGGGAGGGATGACCCAGGAGTGTATTGGTAATACATGTGGTATTCTCCATACAAGTACACCAATCCATTTGGATCATTCAACCAATTTTCTGGTACACTGTAGTGAAATTTTGGACGATTAATGTCGTCGATAATTTTTGGGTGAATTGAATGAGAATATCCGTGGACAATTAAAATTGCCAGGACGAAAAATCGGTATTTCGTGGTCATCTTGGAAGGATTAGAAAATAACTGAGCAGAATTTGTTCATGTCCAGGTGTTCAATTTATTATTTATGTGCCCCTGTCAAGTGCTGAAGACTTGAGTAACTTCATATACAACGTGGGTCAGAAAATGCGAGCAGATTTTCAGTGACTCTGTCGATGAAGGACCTTGCCGATTTAGACGAGATATGGCGCGTTAAGTAGCCGCATTTTTTGGTCCTCCCTGTAAATCCTGTAGTGAAATCAATCAATTCTACTAGTGTTTTTATCTTGACATAATTGTTCAAAACTCAGAAAGCTTTCATTATGTTACATACATGTAAATGGACTCTCATCTCTACGGTTTTTACTTGATGCACGTGTTAATAGCAGATGTTGACTTAAGTCTCGTTCAAGTTATTTCACATGTATATTTTTTAATTAATTCTGACTCAGCCTGACAGGTGTGGGTTGAAAATTAAATATATTTTCTGGATATTAGTGGAATAAATAAAAAAAAACACAATCTAAAATCAATGAAAAAATAAATGATATACAGAAATAATAGAAATAAAACAAAATGATTTCTAATTCGCAATAAATAATTAATAATTTATTACTTGACAAGTTATAATGCTACAGTTTAAATTACAACACTTTTTATTGATACATTAATTTGTACAGAGGTTAAAGTACACACGACATGCACCTGGTTGTTGTCCTTCACTTTGCACCACGTTTCTCAACGAGTCTGCAAGTAGAATTCAGTCCTAGTTTTTTGCATTGTTTTGCAAACCCTCGTTTCTCTTCCGCGAAATGACAAGCCTTTTTCGTCGTATCATAAAATGTAGCAACTGTTTCAGTGATCCCATCGCAAGCGATGTGGGTTTTTTCGTTGTCGTGTTTTCTCTTAGCGTCCAGACACCAGCATGCTTTATCACCTCCCTCACCTTTTCCGGATACTCCAATAATAATCATTATTGTCATGCAGACAAAAACGACAACTAATATTTTGAAATTCATGTCAAAATCCTGTAAAAGAATTAAAGTATTAAATGAAGTTGAATTCAAAATGCGTGTAATTTTAAGAACAAACCTTGTGTTAAGAAGGCCACGTTCCTACGTACTGGACTGCAAGTGCCAGTGATCTTGGATACAATGTCAATGTTATACAAATTAGGATTCCACAATTCTACCAGCTATTAGCTGGGCCAAGTAATTAACGGAAGTGAAACAAGGAAGTTCATACTTTTTAATTAGTAAAAGGTCGCTCGCTCTCTCGAAATCTTTCTAATTTAAATGACTGTACAACCGGATGAGGAAAATTCCTGTCGGCATTTCCTTAATTACAGGTCATTTTAATTTATGCGGTTAAGATCTCCAATGTCTCAACTCTACCTAATATGCAGGGAATACATACATGAGCCGGATGCCATTAAATTAATTATTACTTAATAATTGACATTAAGGAGAAAAGTAAAATCGCAAGATAAAATGGAGTGACATGCCGTAACCTATTTGAGTTTAAAAATACATATATTTATATTGAACTTAAATGAACACGCATGTTCAAAAATTGAATTTGGAATACTCAATTCAATTTAATTGGAATTAAAGGACGGGAAATTGAGTAGAACCGTTTCGGAACAGTATTCTTCTGACTTCTGATACAACATATATTGAGTTATTTTTTGTCAGTAAGTGGAGAATTTCTGTTACTCCATGATTCTCGTCAGAGGGGAGTCGAGACCAATCATTCTAGTCTTTCCGATGAACAACAATCCAAACAATGTGGGGCACATTGATGGTGCTATGCTGGTGACAATGGCCTCATTGTTGCTCAAACAGGACAATCTCACTGTCAGTACTCTCTGTCAAGAGATTGCCGACTTTATAGTTAAAGGACAAGGGTCGGTACTGGTACTGGTTGTCATCATGTCATTAGATAATCATTCACCATTAAGGTCGCCATCCGTATTAAAATGACTTCATACACGTTTAAAGTAATTGGGTCTGTGTGCCCTCCGGAATTAATAGGATCTAATTTCATGCGGAAACAGTAGCTCAACCTATATCATGATTGAGGAATCTGTTGTTACAAATTGTATGATTGGAATCTTCATGACGCGTTATTGTAGCCAACACCGTAACACAAACTGGTCAAGGACCATTTTTTATCAGAGCTTCAATAGAATAATAAACAGGGCGTGCATTACATACCCACATGCATACATTGGCATGCAATTAAACGGGCCGACCTTATCTATTTCTTATCTTATCCATGAATTCGTATCTAATTTGATGGAATTTATTTTCGTGACTTCAATTCATATTGCATTTAAATAAAAATCATGTCCAGTTTAATTGCTAGTGAAAATAATAGAATAGAATGCGGCTATTTCGTACAGTTCAATTATTCAGTTTTCGTCTATTTTCTGAGCATTCCAATAGGACAGGATGCCGACGGAGGAGCGCAGGTACAGAAATAATAATTAATGAAAATCACACAATATAATTAACTGAAATTGCCGTACACTCAAAAAATAGGGACATTCACGTCGGACCTTGCAAAGATAGTTCAGAATATCCCAAGCCGAACAGATGAAGATTTGAACAAATTATTCCCAAAAATTATAAAGGAATTCCGGCCACACTTGGCAGGAGGGATCCCCGAAATCAAATTCCCCCCACTAGAACCTTTTAAAATGGAAGAATTTGAATTTTCATACGGGAACGGATCCCTACTTTTAAAATGTCTATTTTCCAAAATTGAAGTCCGACATTTGTCCAAATTCAATAAGGCAAATTTTAAATTAGACACAAAAAGGAGACTTTTAGACGTCGACTTCAATTTCCCATTCTTAAGGCTAGACGGGAATTACACATTGGGCGGGAATGCTCTCTTTATGGACGTGAAAGGAACTGGCAGGTTTTGGATTGAAGTTCGTAAGTAATGAGGGAAGGAGTTGTACCATTGCAATACTCAACACATAATACAGTGTATGTAAAATATAAATATATTTTCAAATCAACAGGTGGCGTCCGAGTGACAGGTACATCTAACTTAAAATTAGTCCGTAATGATAGCGATGCGAATGTTTTCCAGTCTGATGGGTTCAAGGAGATTGACGTTCAAATCAATGACTTGAAAATTGAGTTAGTGAGGTTGTTCAATGGGAACGAGGTTTTGGGTAAGCAGAGTTTTAGTACTACTTTTTGTGTTTTTTATTTATTAATTAATTCCTATTAACACACAGGCCCCTTCGTCAACACTGTTCTCAATGAGTACTCTCAAGACTTTTTCCACCAAGCAAAGAGCCCATTGAGTGAGAGAATAGGGCGGATGGTTATGGTAATCATAGACGCCATTGGCTACAACGCTCCTTTTCTAGCAGAGGGAGTGATGGATAAGAAATAAACGTGATTTTAAGAAAAATTTATACTAATGCATTTATTTACTCATCCTTACCATTACACACATTTGAATTTGAAAATAAAATATATAATGTAGTCACCATTATTTCATTCCCCTAATTCATTAATTAATTAGACTAGGAATTTCGTAGTCACTGCATTGTCATTCCTCCCTTTTCAACTGATCATTCCACATACTGGCGTACAGTCCTTTTAACCACAACAGCCTTTCATGACTAGATCACGTACAAAAAAAAGATAATTCAATTAATTAAATTAATTAAAACACATATAAACATTAGTCAAAGAATTCATTAACCCACCTTCCCCTCTCCACAATCCTTCCTTCCTTGAGAACCAGAATCTGGTCCACGTTCAAAATAGTAGAAAGTCTGTGCGCCACAACGACTGACGTCCGATTCTCACAAAGTCGCTGTATTGAGGCTTGAATTTGCCGCTCCGTCTGAGTGTCCAGAGAGGATGTGGCCTCGTCTAATACTACAATAGCCGGTCTTTTCAACACGGTCCGTGCGATGGCTACGCGTTGTTTTTCTCCGCCCGAGAGTTTGAGACCTCTCTCGCCCACCTTTTAGAATTGATTGGTAGAATTAGAAAACATTAAAACGAATTACTAGAAAATTAGGGTATCTATTTTTAATGACACCATCGACACAATTCCATACCTTAGTCTCGTACCCACGAGGGAAACCGATTATCTTCTCATGAATACAAGCCAATTCTGCGGCTTCAAACATGTCCTCATTCCCTGCTCCTGTGCACCCGTATTTTATATTGTACCTGAGAATATTTGCATATTAATAAGAGTTTATTATTTCGTCAATTTCTGTATAACTCAAACTTGTAAATTGTAATAATGAATCTATACTTGAGGGACTCATTGAACAAAACACTATCCTGGGGAACGATACCGATTGCCTTTCGTATAGACCGCTGAGTCACGTGCTTCACATCCTGACCGTCAATTAGAATTTGACCAGAGGTTGTGTCGTACAGGCGGAGAAGGAGGCGAGTGATTGTGGTTTTTCCTGAACCAGATGGACCCACCTGACATTTAAACAGTAAATGAAATTCTTGTGCTAACCCTGGAAGTTGTAAAAATATACTTTGTTTACCAAAGCAACTGAACTTCCGGGTGGGACGAAAAAAGACACCCCATTCAGGATTTTTTTCCCGGGTAAATATCTGAAAGACACGTCACGGAATTCAATTGAGCCTTGAACGATTTTGAGCGGAGTCGCTTCAATACAATCCTTGATCTCCGCCTCTTCCCTCAGGACATCTAGTAAGTTCTCTAGATCGACGAAGGATCGCTGCAGTGACCTTTACAAATTAATTAGTAAAAAAATATTTAAAAAAGAAAGAAAAAAAAATCAAATTTTAACGTTTTAATTAAAATAAAAATAAAAAATTGACTCAATAATCATGTAAAACTCACTTGTAATACTTCCCAAAATTATTCAACGGCTCAAATAACTGTATCAAATAAGATGCAAACAACACATAGTCTCCAACACTCAACTCCCCATCACTAACACCTTTAACACAAAGTAAACTCCCGGCAAGTAATCCAAAATTAATAACAGTTAATTGAACCATGTCATTTAAACTCAAACTCAAATTAAAATACCACTCTTGCACTTGGTACTTCTGAACCATTGATAAATAGCGCTCTTTTTCAAAATCTTCATTTGCATAATTCTTAATGGTTTCAAAATTTATCAAAGAGTCTAAACTCATTTGTTTCTTTTCATTGTCCACTTTGTTTTTTGCTCTGTTCACTTTTGTCCTCCATTCTGTCATAGTAAAAGTCGCTAACAAGTATATTATTATTGTGAGGAATACGATGAATCCGAATATCCCGTTGAAGGTTAGAGTGAAATAGATTACAGCTACGATGACGTCGATCAAGGTGGGGAGTATGTTGAAAATGACGTAATTAAGAATATTGTTGAATGACTCTGTCCCACGGTCCATGGCACGTAAGACTTCTCCTGTTTTCCGGTGGAGGTGCCAACGGAGGGTTAGGCTGTGGAGGTGTTTGAAGAATGTGACCTAAAATTATGCAGAAAAATTATTTCGAAAAATTATTTTGAAAAATTATTTTGAAAAAATAGAACTTGTGTTTGAACTGGCTTATCCGACCAACCTCTAGTTCCCGGGCAGTATATTGTTGCACATTGATCCAGAGAAGATTTGTGAGACTGGTAATGAGACCGCCACTCCCAGCGACGCCCCCCTGAACGACTTTTAACAAGACGTAGATCAGAATGAGGTCCCAGCGGAATTGCATATGAAATGATGGATCATTATGTTCCAAGTATGTTCCATTATGGCTCGAGTTGTGTGGGACAGACATACTGTCAACTGTGAAATGTAAGGCAATGAACTTATTAATGTTTTTTGAGGTGTATGAAAAATAAGTACTAATTACTATCCTTACCTATTCGCTTGCTGTAGATCGGAACAAAAGTATTGGCAAATCGACCCAGGATGAATAGAACAAGACAAAGAAAAGCGTAGAATTGGAATAGTAAACTCTTGCGGGGCCATAGGAATGGGATGAGAACTCTGAGCTTAGTAAGATAAGATCCTTGGGTAGAAGTAGAAAGGTGGTAATTATCGTACTCTGTGTACGATTTCGAATTCCTCCGTCGACCAATCAGTGGACTCTGCTCATTAAAATTAGTGTCAAGAGTTGACCTTGGAATCATCCCTGGTGAGATTAGCATTAAGATAAATACTAAAGCGCAGCCGACGCATTGAAAGATGAATATAGAGAATTCGGCTGGGTCATCTGAAATTGGGATAAAATCCTGAGTCCAGTACACCAAGAGTGTACAGTTTTTGTCAATTAACATCCATCCCGATAATAACTTTAGACCCAGACTGTGATGACGTGTTGTGGCTGATTTCCTCTCTCTTAATGTAATCCAAGTAATCACGGGCCAAGTGAATATTTCTTTTGCGATGATTAAAAGTTTAATTCCGTCCAGGTCCGAGGGAGATATGTTTGATAATTTGAGGACTAGTGTTGTGAGAGCGGCTAATGGCATGAGGACCAGAGTTAGGGACACCTGGTAGAGAATTCATTTTTAGCTGATATTTCAT
>JAQIXO010001131.1:0-13736 GCA_034700305.1 Protaphorura armata
TGGTCTGGAAGGACCGAATGGTGGTCTGGAAGGCCTGGAGCATGGTCTGGAAGGCCTGGACAGTGGTCTGGAGGACCGGGACAGTGGTCTGGAAGGACTGGAGCGAGGTCTGGAAGGACTGGAGCGAGGTCTGGAAGGACTGGACAGTGGTCTGGAAGGAGTGGACAGTGGTCTGGAAGGCCTGGAGTATGGTCTGGAAGGCCTGGACAGTGGTCTGGAGGACCTGGACAGTGGTCTGGAAGGACTGGAGCGAGGTCTGGATGGACTGGATGTTGGTCTGGACGGCCTAGACAGTGGCCTGGAAGGACTGGAAGTGGACAGGGCAGTGGTCTGCAGTGCCAGACAGTGGTTTGGATGGGTCTGAGAATGGTCTGGCGGGACCGGATGGTGGTTTGGAATGACTGGAGAATGGTCTGGAGGGACTGGAAGGGCTTGGTCTGGAAGGATCGGATTGTGGTCTGGAAGTATCGGATGGTGGTCTGGAAGGATCGGATGGTGGTTTGGAAGTACTGGACAGTGGGCTGGAGTGCCTGGACATGGTCTCGATGATTCTGGACATAGTCTGGAAGTACTGGATGGTGGTCTGGATGGCATGGACAGTGTTCTGGACGGTTATGGATATGGTCTGGAGGGCTTTGACAGTGGTCTGGGGGGCCCGGTCATAGTCTGGGCCACCAGACTATGTCCGGAGGAGGGGGCAGTGGTCTGGCTTGCTTGGACTGTGATTTGGATGGGTCTGGACAAGGTGTGGAAGGAGTGGGTGGTGATTTGGGGGGCCTGGACAGTGGTCTGTAAGGTCTGGACTGTGGTTTGGAAGGACTGGCTGGTGGTCTGGAAGGAAAAGACCGTGGTCTGGATGGGTCTGCAGCATGGTCTGGAAGGACTGAATGGTGGACTCGATGGGTCTTGAACATGGTCTGGAAGGAACGGCATTATGGGATTTTTATATCGTAGCAAGGTACATGAGAATCATATTCAGCATATCTTCAATAAAGTTAAGCTCACCAATCACAAGTTGAGGGAGGTACAGACAAAAATTCGCAAACTTGAAGAGTTCGACGTAGATCCACACAGTAAGCCTTGCATGCAAATGTTGAGTGAAGAATTGAACAAATTAACAAAAGATTCGGCAATAAGCAGCGTAGAAGACCAAAAATGTTTTGTCGATATGAACAGTTCGAAAAAGCAGAATATGTGCGTGTCGTGTAGGAAATGGTACCATAAGCAGTGTATGGATATATCTGTTCAGTGCAGCTACATTTTCTTATATGATTTATATTGTCTCGTAGTTTCATTGATGTTTTTCCATATTTGAGAATTTGTAACACTTACATTCATTTTGTTTCGTAGTGCATGATTCGTAGAGTTTCCTTTTACCTTTCCATTCGTAGATTTTATCACATAAGTTTAACTCTGCGATAGTATTTTTATCTCACGTGAGATTTCATACATAGTCAACAACCTTTGGGGAAGAAGAGTATCCACTAATTGAGTGTAAAAACGAATTTGACGCCCCAATCTCGTTTACCACGTAAACTGAATATTCAAAAAAAATTGTTTGTTATGTGTTTCAGTTTCTCTTTAGATAAAAATCTAAAAAAAAACCAGGCGAATTGTCTGCTAATTTTTACAGTAAATTGTTTAGGAATCTCAAAAATTCTCGATTCAATACTTCGAACTAGAGCAAATTTGCAAAGCATTCTGGCAGATTACCAGAGATAAGCAGAGATAAGCAGAACTGGCGGCCTTACGGGCTGATTGTTTATTTCGTACCTCGAATCACAGCAAAATAATCAAACTTTCCACGAAATGAAAATAAAGGCGCGACGCTTCGGGCCGAATGTAAATGTCATCTTTCGTATAGAGAAATTGCAAAAAATACGCGAATTGCTTTACCCTTAACGCTTTGGAGGAATGTTAAGAAATCTGAGACTTTCCGGCCGATTGCTTCAAAAACAAAATAGGGCGAAAAATCCTACTTTGCACGCGGGCTCAAAATTGCTTGCTTCGACTCTGATCATTATTATTATAATTATGAATATATAATATTATTATTGACCATTTACAATAAACGTAGTGATCATAGAATGTCATACTCGATCGCTAAAACATTATATTTTATTGGATCTAAATAAATTTTAATCTAAAGTACTTAGTGTCAATGAATCATGTTAATCAACACAGTGTGATGTCCATTACACCTCTTGTCGTATTCCGCTCATACTTATTCACAAGTTTGTTACCATTTTTTCTGAGACCTTTCTTGCATCCGTCCAGACCATCCATGCTACTATCCAGATCAAAGCTTAACATGGCGTAGCTGTACACGTATGTCCCTAACAGTCCAGACTAAACAAGAACCTCACAAATTTGGCCAGACTAAGGAATTAACGAATGCCACAATCCGTTGCATACCAGAACAGAAGGACCGCTGTCCTGGCCAATTGAGATCACTGCCCTAGCCCTCCAGTTCTTCCAAACCACCACCTAGTCCTTCCATACCCGTCCAGATCACTGTCCAGGCCTTCCAAACCATGTTCCAGAGCCATCCAGATCATGTCCAGCCCCATCCAGTCCTTCCAGACCATGCGGCAGACCCATCCAGACCCCCATCCAGTCCTTCCAAACCACCACCCACTCCTTCCATACCTTGTCCAGACCCAAACGACTGTCCAAGCACTCCAGACCACTGCCCCCTCCTTCCAGACTATGTCCGGGCAAACCAGACCACTGTCGAAGTCCTCCAGACCATATCTAGAACCGTCCAAACCACTGTCCATTCCCCCAGACCACCATCCAGTCATTCCAGACCAGCATCCAGTCCTTCCAGTCCATTTTCCAGTCTTTCCAGACCACTGTCCAGTCCATCCAGACTTTATCCAGACCCATCCAAACCACTGTCCGAGCACTGCAGACCACTGCCCAGTCCTTCCAGACCACCATCCATTCCTTCCAGACCACTGTCCATCCCGCCAGACCACCATCCAGTCATTCCAGGTCAGCATCCAGTCCTTCCAGACCATTTTCCAGTCTTTCCAGACCACTGTCGAGGCCAACCAGACCACCATCCAGTCCATCCAGACCCATCCAAACCACTGTCCGGGCACTGCAGAGCACTGCCCAGTCCTTCCAGACCACCACCCTTTCCTTCCAGACCACCATCCAGTCCTTCCAGACCAGTGTCCACGTCCAGTCCTTCGAGACCATGCTCCAGGCCCTTCAGACCACCATCCACCCCTTCCAGACCACTGTCGAGTCCTTCCAGACCACCATCCACTCCTTCCAGACCACTGTCCAGTCCATTCTCCCGTCCTTCCAGACCACTGTCCAGGCCCTCCAGACCAACATCCAGTCCCTCCAGACCATCTCCAGTCCTTCCAGACCACTGTCCAGGTCCTCCAGACCACTGTCGAGTCCTTCCAGACCATGCTCCAGGCCTTCCAGGCCACCATTCGGTCCTTCCAGACCACTGTCCAGTCCTTCCAGTCCATGCTCCAGGCCCTCCAGACCACTGTCCAGTCCTTCCAGTCCCTCCAGACCACCATCCAGACCAACAACCAGTCCCTCCAGACCACTGTCCAGGCCTTCCTGACCACTGTCCAGGCCTTCCAGACCACTGTCCAGGCCCTCCAGACCACCATCCATTCCTTCCAGACCACTGTCCATCCCTCCAGACCACCATCCAGTCATTCCAGACCAAAATCCAGTCCGTCCAGTCCATTTTCCAGTCTTTCCAGACCACTGTCCAGCCATCCAGACCACCATCCAGTCCATCCAGACTTTGTCCAGACCCATCCAAACCACTGTCCGGGCACTGCAGAGCACTGCCCAGTCCATGCCTTCCAGACCACTGTCAAGTCCTTCCAGACCACTGTCCATGCCTTCCAGACCACTGTCCATGCCTTCCAGACCACTGTCCAGGCCTTCCAGACCACTGTCCAGGCCCTCCAGACCACCATCCACTCCTTCCAGACCACTGTCCAGTCCTTGCAGTCCATTCTCCAGTCCTTCTAGACCACTGTCCAGGCCCTCCAGACCAACATCCAGTCCCTCCAGACCATCTACAGTCCTTGCAGACCACTGTCCAGGTCCTCCAGACCACTGTCCAGGCCTTCCAGACCATGCTCCAGGCCTTCCAGACCACCATTCGGTCCTTCCAGACCACTGTCCAGTCCTTCCAGACCATTCTCCAGTCCTTCCAGACCAGTGCCCAGACATTCCAGGCTTTCCAGACTTTTCAGTCCAGACTTTCCCGACTTTCCAGACATTCCAGTCTTTCCAGACCTGCCAGACTTTCCAGGCTTTTAGACACACCCAGCAGATTTTCAATTTTGAATTGAAATTCGAGCCATGTAGGTTTACGATATTGGGAGAAATATTGGATTGGGGTAAGTTGAGATTATATTGAGATATCCTTGTCAGGAAAAGTACATGGTGTTTAAAAATTACTGCCCTTGTTGTTGTAGTTTGTTTTTTAAAATTTGATAATTAAAAAAGAATGTCAATCATGATTTTATTTAATACTCAAAGTGACTTATTGGTACTTTTTCTAATCGGTAAAACTTTATTTACAGAAATGACATTATACATATATTTAATTAACAACCACAGAAATTATATTTAGACGAATACGCCGGCTAATTTTTACTCAGGTTTATTTGCTTCAAGCATGACATACCGGGTGGTCAGTCGGATCAACAACGACAGCGCTGACAATGGGTATGTTATGTGCAATATAATAATTTATCGTGTTTTTATTGTAAAAGGGCGTTTATATTTTACTGTAAAATGAATAACAGTGCGCAGTGCATCTATAATATGAGTCAGTAAATTCTCAGAATTTGATTTTCATTTGAAATCTCTTGGACTCTACGCTATGCAGTTGTTTGCATTCAGTCAGATAAACAGGACGCCTAAATTCTAACATTAACTTGTAGTGTTTGTGCGCAAAGAATGTTACACGGATAGTTACATATTTTACTTTAACAAATAGCAAATAGCATACGCCACGACTCCATCAATTTCAGTGAGTTGTGTTGTGTTTCTGTGGTCTGCTCTTGCATGTTAAGACTTCACAAAGAAAGAGAGATTATTTTGAAAAATTTTTGAAAAGAAAAAGGTTATCACACTCGAATAAAATTTTGAAACATAATATTACACACAATGAGTAGATTTTGGAAAGGATTCTGCCCGTCCTGGAAAAACAGGCGTCAGAATGATCATGTAAGTGAAAACCAAATTGTTACAGTGTGATTCAACAGAATTTCGACTTTGGAAAAATTATTCAATGAACCACCCTGTATTAATTTAAGATATTTTAATTCTTAGAAAACTAAAATGCCGGACATTGAAAAGGCCGATACAGCAACCTCGAAATTCCGTGAAATACCACTGGAAGACATCGAATTTGACAGAAACGGTAATTAATAAAAGACAACGCACTGCAGTGGGGGTGAAGTTTATATGTTCTGTTGTACTCCACCAATATAAAATGTATTTTACACAGAAAAATATTATTAAAAGGATTTCAAATAATAACAAGAACGGTTATTTCAAAATTCCAGGGTTTTCCATGGGGTGTAATTATTCCAAAGCCACGATCCGCTCTCATCCGAAAGAAACAGAGACCGTCTGTGTGATCAAAATATGTAAGAATTCTAATTCAGTTCGTGACATTCTGCGTGAACTCAAAATAATGTCACACATTGGAGATCACAAAAATATTGTCAAATTGATAGGGGCATGCACACAGGACCGCACACGAGAAGGTAATAAATAATATACAGGGTGTTTAATAACATTTTTTTTTTGTTATTCTGTGCTAGTTTCCTGATTTCTAAACTCTTAACCTTAAATGTCACACAGGGAGCATTTACATGGCCTTAGAATATTGTGAACACGGGAGTATGGAGGATTACATAAGAACCAACACCCAATTATTCACTGATGAGCTGGTTCCTAAAAAATTGTATTGTACATGTGTGTATGTATGCAGCCATATGAATAGGTTGGTAAATTTATGGTAACATTAACATTGTTTTATATTAATGGCGAGACTTTAACTATAATTAATTAATTAGTTATATGTACATATAAAAATACAGAGAGTCGCCGTATGCTAAGTTGCCTTGCGATCCTGGTTTCTGTACAAGTCTGTTGGTACGATGGTCACAAGAAATAGCTGCTGGAATGAGTTTCATAGGAAGCAAAAATGTAAGTATTTTGACTTATACGTTTGTCATTTTTGGTAACTAACTTCATAAATGATTCATAGATTTTTTTTTTGCATTTAGGCTATCCACAATGATTTGGCACTTAGAAACATTGTCCTGGATCAAAATTTAACAGCCAAAATTACTGAATTTGGATTGGCTCAGGAATTGTGTGAGAAATGTGGACCCTTCTCCAGGGGCGTCGGATTGGTATCTTGCGCCCTGAAAGCTTGGGAGAAATTCGCCCCCTCAAAAAAACAGTCACAATTTGTGACTTAAAAGCTGTCGAACATTTCGGATATGTTGTAGCCCTTGACCTCCTTAACAAATTCTGTGAAAGAATTATCCCGAGAACTTTTTCGGACGTGTTAATACGAGAGGAAAATCCAGACACATTAATTTACTCAAGATTTCATCCGGGAATGTAATGCGAATGCGAGATTGTAAAAATGGGATATACGCAGAGCCGTAACTAGGTTGGGACGTTGGGACCGGCCTGTCGCACTCAAGCCTTTAGAATACGGTGGAACAAAACAATTCATCCGTAGGGCGGAAGGTTTTTTGAGAAATACTATACATTATTTGCACGTGAAAGTTACTTTTCTTTTCGCAGGCCTAACATAGTCTACGGCTACCAAAATCAGTATTTCGAAGAATTAACTTACACAATGAATGCATTGCATGTTACACAAGTGATCTCAGGGGCGATAAACTTAATAAGTAAATTAAAGAAAATAAGCCCCGCAGGGCCGATTTTATGTGACCTGAAATTATAGTCAATGAAGTTTCCTAGAAATTACTTCAAATATCACGGTTATACATAGTTCTTGTTCTGATCCGGGGCCGGTCCGGCCTGTCGTACAGTCCGCGACATCCTGTTTACGGCTCTGACTATACGAGTTACGATTTACGAATGCAAGACCTTGATTTACTAAAGCATGAAGTCTCAATGGTATTTAACATTGGCGAGTTCTTGGAATTCTAATGACCAGTTTATTCCCTTCTTTCACCGAATTAATTTTGGTCGATTTCATCTAAAATATTTTCACTGAAATCTTGGGCAACATGGAATGAATCGGCCCGGATATTGATGGACAATTTTCAAAGTGGGATATTGTCTAGTCTAATTGGCTAGAAATCATATTTTATCTAGTGTATGGCCAATGTAATTGGCGCCCCCAGGCCACGGCGCCCTGAAAATAGCTTTCACCAGCTTTCATCGTTCCGACGCCCCTGCCCTTCTCAGACCCAAATGTAAATAATTCAAGTATAAACTATCGGATTATGGATTACCGGATTATCCGATATGTTTTCTTATCAGAAATCAGATATCTATTCTGATTCGAGACTATAACCAGATTGGATCGCTTCGGATGCTTCGACGAAAGACATAATACAAAGATAATATCTAAAATTCTTAAATGTTATTAATTTTTTATAAAATATTCAAGGCTCGAATCCCGTGGAAATCGGTAGCCCCTGAGATTTACGTAAATGGTACCGTATCTTTAAAATCAGATATGTGGTCTTACGGAATTACCTTTTGGGGAATGTTCAGTCTCGGGGCAGAACCTTATGGAGATCAATCTTGGTCCTCCGAGTTTTTTCAACAACTCATTACTAACGGATGTTCATTGAACCAACCGGAGTTTGCCAGTCGAGAAATGTACGATTCTTTATTCTCTTCAACAATGATTGTACGTTGTAACGAGTTTTTCCTAAAAATCCTTTTTTCTTATACACTATTTATTACATACAAACAGGTATGAAATCATGAAACAATGTTGGGCGATTGACCCAGCATCAAGACCTAGTTTCGAGAATATCCAGGATTCACTTCGAAACCTGACCTGGCCTGGTAAGGCAAACCGGACAAGTTGCAATGATTCTGTTCAAGGGGATCAGTGATAAATCGTTAACCTCTTTTAATGCAAAGGATAATGAATAAAAATCATTACAAGTAGAATAAATATTGTGCTGTGCTGGGCTGGCAGTGCGGTGCTTGGCTGTCTATTATTACAAAAACACAACATGGGAAAAATAAATAATTTATTGTGAGAGTGTCTGTTCGGGTTAAGATTTTTTGTCACATTATTTTTGCTCGAGCTTAAAGATGAATTTACTTTATCACTGCACACTGGTTTGGTTGCAATGTAATTTTTATTGCTAGGGTTCAACACAAACATATGTATACTTATACTTTGACATATACTTTGCTGGAAAGTTGGCTGAGTACGCAATAGTGCTGCAAAAGGTTATCGGAGTGAGTCGTAGTCATCTCACTAAATTCTTAGAAGTGGATTGAATTTCCAGTGAAATCTCCTGGACTTATTTATACAACACTGTGCATTCGTTTGCATTTTTAGATAAACAAGGACTCGAGAATTGTAACATTTGTGCCTGTGTGCTATTGCATATGTGTATTTTGCATATTTAAGCTCAATAAATAGCACAAGCGACGAGTACATTCGGATTCAGACATTCAACTTATTTTTTGCGCTCATGTCTGTGTCTGTCAAAACTTCAAGAAGAAAGAGAATTGAAATATCAAAATTTCTGGAGATTTCCTCGCGAATATAACTTTCAAACATCAAACAATGAGTAAATTTTGGAAAGGATTTTGTCCATCCTGGAAAGGCAAGCGCCAGAATGATCATGTAAGTTGTAAATAAAACGGAAAATTCGGAAACCTAAATTTTTACAGTGTGATTAAAAAAAAAACTTGGAAAAAATGAAATGTACTCGCACTTTATAAATAGAGTTGTCTGGAATTTAAGAAATTTCATTTTTCATTTTAATGGCCCACCCTATATTAATTTCTCAATTTCCGACACATTACGTTTAGAACAAAACAATAGAAGACATGGAGGAAGCTGACACTGGAACTAAAACTGCAACAAAGGAATTCTGCTTCGAAATACCACGGGAGGATATTGTATTTGATACAAACGGTAATTAATTATGCAAAACCCTTAGGGTGTGTAAAGTGTGTAATTTATTTTCCACTCTTATGTGTATTACGCAAAAACTGAATACTAACAAAAACGATACTTTGAAATTCAAGATCTTTGCTCTGTGTCCGAGTCGACTAATATTTACAAAGGGATAATCCGCCGTCATCCAGAAAATACAATTTGTGTGATCAAGACATGCCGACAAATTAATTCACTTCGAGAAATTCTAAGTGAACTCAAGATACTGGCAGAAATGGGAGATCACATAAATATTGTCAAATTGATTGGAGCATGTACACGCGACATACGACAAGGTAATTATGTACAGGGTGGTTCACAATTCTTGTTGGCATTCTGGGCTAGTATTCTAATTTAACGCTAATCTTTGATAGGAAGCGTTTACGTGGCCTTAGAATTCTATCAACACGGGAACATGAAGAATTACATAGAAAAGAATAAACAATGCTTCCAGAATGAGCTGATTCCTAGAAAATGTCCATGTCCAGTTGACCGTGCAAGGAGGTTAGTAACTGGTAACATTGTTTTAAACATATACAGGGTGACACTTATCGTTAAATATTTTTAATTTATTTCAGCGAATCAGCCTATGTTACATTGCCTTGGGATCCTCGTTTCTGTACAAGTCTATTGGTACAATGGGCACAGGGAATTTGTGCTGGAATGAGTTTCATAGGAAGCAAAAATGTAATTGACTTGTGGAATTAAATTTTGGAACTAACTGGTACAAATGATACTCAATTATTTTTGGGTTTAGGTAATCCACAATGATTTGGCCATCAGAAACATTCTCCTGGACAAAAATTTAACAGTCAAAATCACAAATTTTGGATCAGCTCAACAATTGCTTGAAAAATATGAAACGGACTCAATTCTGAATGATGTAAGCAATTAAACTGTTAAAGGAATCTTTAATATTTTAAACATCACTAAATGTTTCTATCTTTCTACATTTGTTTTAAATGTTGAAGGCTCCAATTCCATGGAAATGGGTGGCCCCTGAGATTGCCTTAAGCCATACTGTATCATTAAAATCCGATGTATGGTCTTACGGGATTACTCTTTGGGAAATCTTTAGTCTCGGCCGAGAACCTTATGGAGATCAATCTTTCTCCTCTAATTTTTTTCAAGATCTCAACGCTAACGGCTGTTCATTGGAGAAACCGGAGTTCGCCAGTCCAGAAATGTACGTTTTCAATAAAATGCTTATTCTCTTGAACAAGGACTGCTGTACGTTGTACAGTAGGTTTTTCTAAATCTCTTGTGTGTTTTTCCCTATTACACATACAGGTTTGAAATCATGAAAAAATGTTGGACCATTGACCCAACATCAAGACCTAGTTTTGAGAATATCCAGGATTCCCTTCGAAGCTTGACCTGGCCTGGTAAACCGGACAACTGCAATGATTCGTGCATATAGGTGTAGTTAATAGCATGAAATGCTGAGCATAATGTAATCCACTGAATAAGGAATTTAGAATAAATGTGTTAACTTGATAGTTGTATTATTTATTTCCATACAAAATAAATAAAACTTGTGGAAGCAAGCCTGGGTGAAAAAAATTTAAAAATGGAATGGATTTCGAAATTTTAATTCTACAAAATCGAACTATTTAAATAGTCAAATCAGTGAAGCTCAGATTGGAATTAAATAATGCTAAAGTCAACAAATGTGGCCGGACAAGTCAAACAAATCAAAGAACCACAGCAACAACCAGCAACACCACAAAATACAATTACATTGATGAGATATGAGTGCCACACCAACTGCCAACTTACACATGAGTCACTACTGTACTAATAAGGTGTTGTAAAATTTTAAAATAAACAATGAACACATTAGACCACATTTTATACACACCCATCCATCGCGTGCGCGTTTGCGTATTTACGTTGTTAATGTGGAGAGTTTAAAAAGAGTTAACTTTTCACATTATCTTGTCTGACAATTGAAAATCTGTTAGAATGCGGTACAGATACCCAGGTCATGTCAGAAACAAAACAGGATGTTGTTGAGTATATAAACCCCGACATCTCCCTGAAAAAAATCACTCTCGATAAGCTAATTCACAATCCCAAATTTTAAGCAACCCTTCAAAAAAAATATCATGATGGCAAAATTGGTATTCTCCTTAGCACTTCTGGTCGTCTTCATTTTTGGGGTAAGTCTCAGTTTTATTACATTTCAAAAAATAATGATTAATTAATATATTTTTTTTATATAATTTTTTTAGTCAATCACGGCCCAATGCCACTGCTCATTATGTGACAGACAATGCCAGAGTGTGGCCGATTGCCCAGCATTCTGCAAGTCACCCGTCCGGTGTGAAGATGGCGTTTGTAAAGCCTGCAACGTAAGTACAAACATTCAACGTCCAATGGCCTGTAACTCAGGACTGAGGACTGACTACTTGTCTTAGGCGACCAGATCAGGTCGTGTGTGTGTTTGTAATATTAATTATGTGTTAATTAAATTTTTATTTTATTTTTTGAAGATGGAGGGTATGACCCAAGATGATTTCATTAGGTCTTGTCCAGCACCCGAATATTGTGATTCTACCTTGCCGTTATGTGGTCCATACGATTACATCACTCCAAATGATACCATCTTGTTCATCAAGTGCAATGGAATTCACACCTGTGGGTTCTTCAAGGCTATCGCATTACCTAAACCATAAAAATTTAAGTTGTTGTTGTCTACTAAAATTATGTCGGGATTACAAAATTATATATTTTATTTTATTCTTTTCAGAATTATTAAAGCAAATGCAAAGATATTTGAGTTTTTACTTTTGCTAATTTCTGAAAATTCCAATGATACAAATATAAAGTGGCGCGCCGTCCGTAAAATTAAGAATAAAAGATGCTAAATGTTATGAGACAACAGTTTAATTAAAAGTGACATAGTAATACTTTAATCAGTTAAAAGCCAGCACATCCGTATCAAAATCAAAAACGTTTCGAGTTCTACAAAATTCAGCCAGTTTGTATATTGAAGACTCGACTTGCTCAATTTTTTAACAAGTAAAGTGTATAGTAATAAGACACAATCTGAACCTTTAAAGGGGTTAAAGAATTCCGAGTTAAATTCTTCTCATTCTTCACAGTGTCACGGTAGACATTAATAATTATAAATTAATAATTAAATAACACGAAAGAGGCGACACACGACACGACATGAGTCAACACTTAAGGGATAAATCTTTTCATTACATGCACCTAAACTGCGCACTTGAATTTGACTCGTCAGTCGTAACGACATAAGCAATGAGTGTAATGCACGAAGTGGAAAACGTTGTCAAAATTATTTATTTATATTAAAATTCAAGAGAAAATTCCAAGTCGCATAAGTGGTTCATTTAAAACTATGTATATGAATCGAAGGCGGTACAAAATATGAATTGTCCATTGAGCATTGACGTCCATTAAGGAAAGACCACTTCTGGTACGTGTTGGATTTTATCACATTTTTATGATCCACCCTGTACTGTACATTACTCCATGTACTTTACCCGTGCTTCTAATGAAATCAATAAATTATTTCTATTTAAAGTTAAATGATGTCGAAACCAGTACTTACTGCCTTGTATTGACATTGACTATAACTTTCTGGAGAAAAACAATAAAAAATGTAGTGAACATGGACAGTTCCATTCCAAGGTTAAGACAACACTTTAACGAAATAAATGACGAAATGGCCTGGCCGGCCGGGTCGTAGCATAGGAAATAGGAATCCGAATTAAATATTCAAAAGACTTTTAGAAACCGTAACCGAGTCGAATGACTAACATTTAAAATTTTATGAGGCTATTTTCAATTTGAGCACTAACTGTAACAGTGACTGGAACTGTTACCCGTACCCGTTCCCGGGAATTTTAGTCTTTCCCGTGCTTCCTTCTGTCACTGTCGTATTGTAAAATGACGGGCCAAAAATTTTGACAAGTAAACAATTTTACGATGTTGATTTTTGAAGAATTTTGAAAAATAGTTTTCTATAAAAAAAATCTAGACATGGTTTACGTGCTCTCTGCAAAACAAGTACACCCTACAACCCATACACTTGGGCACGGGGTTGCGAACGGTGACACCACGAACAAATATAATGGACACCATAATGGAAATGGAGGTGTAAGTGTTGGTGCTGGTGCTGACGCGTCAGGTCAGGAGACCGAAGACAACAAACAATTAGAAGACACCATTGCTAGGAATTTAATTGGTGTGGCTGGCTTTGGACTAATTATGATAATTTATTCTAGTCTTGGGGCTTTGGTAAGTCTTCTAATATAATTGCAGTTACCTTGGGCATACAATGTGAATTTTCTGTGCCCTATCTATGCGATTGAGCTTGACGGAATTTCCTTAGGTAAAATTGACTGAACTACTAAATTATGATTAGAAATCCCACCAAAATCATGTAGCAATAAAGCTGAACATAACCAAGCAAGCGATAAAGGGCTTACCGCTGTACTGTGACAGTACCGTGTAACTGTACTTATGAAATATTGAATAGATTGCTACTATTAATTTTACAGAGGCTTTACATTCTTTCTCT
>JAQIXO010001132.1:0-13733 GCA_034700305.1 Protaphorura armata
CGAAAGATATCTCGCCCCCTAATGCTAAAGGCATGGGACCACTTCCAGTAATTAAAGTAGAAGCACCTGCTTCCATTCATATCACATCGAACCCATAATGTTTAAGAGATATCGCCCCCTAATTCTAAAGGTGTGGGACCACTTCCAGTAATTAAAACGGAAGCACTTGCTTCCAATCACTTCACTTCGAAAGATATATCGCCCCCTAATGTTGAAGAGGACCTAACGTTGTAGAGATATCGCCTCCTAATTCTAAAGGCATGGGACCTCTTCCAGCAATTAAAACGGAAGCACTAACGACCCATAACGATAAATTTCCCCTACTAAAGTAAATTCCCACTCAAACACTTTCCACTAAACCACTCTCCACTAAAATCTATTCCACGGGCTTTCTATCCAGTCTCGACTGTTTATTGTCCTTATAGTCAAGGTCAATGAAACCGTAGTGACAGGATGTACGCAAAAAATTCTTTACGATGTTCAGCTCATTTTTCGTTAGCATGTTGAATTTCTTAATGCCAACTTTGTTCTAATGTCCTCCCCGATAGTTCAATCTTTTATAGAGTCGAAACTAATCTCAAATAAACCCAAATATTTCACAATTATTGTGGGTTTCCCAATATTAATTGAAAATATTTCAGCCAGAAATCTTAGCACTCATTAAAATTAAGAAATCAAGTTGAGTGAAATCTGTTAAACCCCATGAGCGGTATTTATACACTATAATTTATGTATCATCATTTAAATTATGGTGTACGCACTACGCAGACACTAATAATTTACTTTGCGAACGATTTCACAAGCAAGTACTTTTTGTTTTGAATATAATTCTGGCACTTTAGTTTTTACGAAACATTTCGCTGCTTACCAAAATTTTAAATTCAAAAATTGATGACTAACACTACAATGATAGCACGCTGCAAAGAAAGAGTGAAGGGAAAATAATTTAATTTCAGCGCGTGAAAAGAAAGGGGTCCCATTTCACGCACGACCTCCGTGAAACCCACCATTTTTACGACTGCGTGGAAAATATTAGCTATTAAAATTTGATAAACAGGAATAAGGATTCTGGCATTTTAACTGACGTGAGTGAGTCAATTAAGTTAGGTTGAGCAAAATTGGTTTCGCCGACACCGGCTATCTTGAGAGAAGGATTAGTTACTGCGAAAGAACCAATCAGTACATGAAATTTTATTTTTCTTCTTCAAATACGATGACCTTATACTGCAAGGGTACCATATGCTCTAAAAGTTTCTAAAAGGTTTAACCTGAATAAGTTAGTGAATTTAAAATAAAATTCTATTCCTGAACGACCTTTTTAATACCGTTTGCAACTTCCTAAATTAATTATAGATCACATCCTTGAGAATAATTCAATAGTGGACCCTGACAGACTACGTCGTCATAAACAATTGGGCATTTATCCTCAGTAATTGTTATTGTGATTATGACACTCCTATTGTGTCATAAAGATTGCATGGCGGCTACTCGAATCGGCTGTGCACTTGAGTGACATGATGTTGAAATTAATAGTAAACATTATTGCCTGGACTTGAGCCGGGTGGTTCGTCAGGAATTACAAAATCATTAGGCACGTTAATATGTATTCTGATTTCTATTCATGCCACCCGATATGATGTCAACCTCAAACATTACGCGTTCTATTCATAATGACACTTCAGTCGTATTCATAACTGTAGTAAATACATTTCAGGTAACTAATTAGTCGGTTAAGCAATGCAGTAGTAATTTTGGACTCTGACATTTAGAGTTTGTTATGCAAATTGATTGCACCTGCTATGCTGGAGTGAGTAAACCTGGGTAACTAATTTTACTATATATTTTGGTCTCACAATTCAATTCATTATCACGCCAACTGTTTGGAGGACTGAATTAGTTTAATTAGCAATTTTACAGGGAAAATAATTAAATCAAATCCTGTTAAAAATGTAAGTTTAATTTGCATTTTTAATTAATAGTAATAAACAAAATCTGCGGAACTTAATTCAAATTCAATATCTTAGGCACAAGTCTACAGGTAATTTGAGCAAAGTTGCACCGGATACCGTGATCCTTCACTCGCTGCCAAGGGGGAAAACAATAGCAAGTGTGTCGCCATTTGTTCTGAAATTAGAAACTTACCTAAGAATGAGCGAGATCCCATATCAGGCAATTAATTAATGTTTATGTGAAGATTTTTAAATGTCAAATCTGTACCAATATGGTCTCATCGTGTTACATATTTTCATTTTCTTAGATTGACACCAAGAAACCATTTGGTCCAAGCGGTAAAACTCCGTGGATTACGTTAAATGGGGTAAACATGACTGACTCCCAATTAATTATCGAGCATTTGAACAAGTAAGCAAAGTTTTTAAGATTGTCTACTGACTAAGTTTAGTTTAACGTAAAAAATTCCAGGTAGCAGTAATTTAACTAAATTTTTTGAACATTTTTTGACCGCAGAAAATTCTCAAAGGATTTATGGGGCGAGAGCACAACGAATGCGGACAAAGCCAAGGCCATGTCTGCTCGAATAATTTTAGAGGAACATTTCTTCTGGTAAATGAAATATTAGTTGCTTGAATAAAATTAATGTCAAAATAATTCGTAAATGTTTAATGTCTAATTAGGGGAATGGCTCATTGGAGATTTGTCAAAGGACTACACACACTGGACCAAATAATAGTCGCTTCCGGTGTTCGCATGAAAGTCATGAAATTAATACTCCCAGGGCGGATAAAAAAATCATTGAATGCTCAGGGGCTTGGGCGTCATGAGTACGAGAAAATGGTTCAATTGCTCATGGAAGATTTGCGAATCGTGTCAAATCTTCTTGGTGAAAATCATTTCATTCTTGGGAATGAACCTTGCGAGGCAGATTGTGCGTTGTTTGGATTTCTGGGTCAAGTTCTTTGGGCTATGCCCGAGTCACCTTATGAAAAATTAGTAAATGGTACGAATTCTCTTCTGAATGTATCAATCTATCGAACTAATGATAATTCCCCCCTCAACTTTAACCTGGCTAAATGTATATTTTGAATATTTTAGAGGAACTCACAAATCTTAAAAGTTATTGCTTGCGGATGAAAGAAAAATATTGGGAAGACTGGGATGAGTGTCTTTACCGGGTGGACTACAAAAAGTCTCAACGTCGAGCTTCAGCTTCAAACTAATTATTACTGTGTGAACTAAAAATTAGGTGTTGATTGGTGGAACAAGGGAATTGATTGTAAATTGTAATGTTGGAGAAATTCAAATAAAGATCTAATAATCTCTATTTGTAAAGCCTACTACACACAGTTGGTATTGTATGGACGAATCATTGCAAAATAGTTGTCAATGCTAAAAATACCACATGCCATTGACATATGCTGACTTTGATAATTAAAGTTCAATAATCACTAATACTAATTCACTTTGTATTCAAACATAACATTTCCTGTGTTTATAGCAGAGTAGAGGAACATCCAAAATACCTAATTAACTGAAGGGTGCAAGTGATCCATTCGAAAATACAATTAAAATATTGCTGATTGCTTTGGGTAGGAAATGTCCAACAACCTAACACATTGTATTGAAACTGGAAAGAATTGTACATATTTTCTACGGTGTTGTGATATGTTCATTCTGCGTATGTACAGTCAAAAATTATTATGCAAGTCTCTGCCGTTCAGATTGAAATCTAGCAGCTAGCATCAAATTATTAGGGCAGGGACAGTTGTGTCCACGGAGTTTCTTATGTTTAAAACTTTTTTATGTTTAGAATCTTTTGCATAACATCCTTTTCTGGATTAGAGTTTTTATTTTCAATCTAGTAAGAGCAAGCATGTACAATCTCTTACATTGCAATCTTTTACACTACACTACAAAACAGGTTTGTACATAAGTATATGAAAGAAAACCCTCAAGGCAAAGGGGTTGATTTTAAAATGAATGGTCTTATTTCTATTTCACCCACAAGTTTAAAATAACATGGGTTCAGTGAATGGACATATATGAGAATACTCTTATATATTTTATTTGACCTCAGACCAATTGATTTGGTTTTGCTATTCATTCTATCTCAATTGCATTAGTTTGATTAGTTTATGTGCAGAATAAATTTTATCCAATTCACAAACATATAGAAATTCGTAAACAAATAGATTCTGATATTCCTTGAAAATTAACATAATTTTTAAACATGGGAAACACAGACAGTGTTCCGGTCGTATCACAAATAAAATCTTTGACCCAGTACATTGGGGGAGATTCCGCAGGGGCCCTTGCAACTCAAGAAAATTTTGCATATCAGAACACATTTCCGATCGTTTCCCAGATTGCATCGGCTGGTTATGCAATCGGCGGAGATATGGATAAGGCGAGGGATCTCCAAGAAAAATTTGCTGAAGATATGCAAAGAGTAATTGATAGTGTCCCCGTCGCGGGTCACATCAAAGGGGGTGTACATTTTGCCATGGGTGACAATGATAAAGGGGAGGAATCCATGAAGGTATTTGTTTTTGGATATTTTTAAATTATCGTGTATGCTCAAAAATGGATGCATTTATTATTATTATCTATGTACATATAGGCCGCAAGTAGGTCAACGGGTGTCGTTCTTGGCGGAGTTGGCGGGTTTGTGGTTGGTGGACCGGTCGGAGCGGTCGCTGGAGGAATTGCAGGAGGTGCGGCTGCTGACGGAATCATAACCGGAAGTGAATATTTGGCTCATGGACCCACTGCAAGGCCTTACGGGGTCGTTCAGGTCGGAGGAGAAATTGTAAAGGCTGTGGAAGGAAAGAGGTTAGGAGTTTAGGACAGTGATTTAATTAGAGGTCTATTCAAAGGAACAATGCTAATAATTATTATTCACATTACGATTCACGAGCTGGAAAGATGTGATACCTGCTTATCTATTTTAATACTTTACTAATCTTTATATTTAAATGAGACGGCGAAGTGGACAGCAATAATGTCGATATGGGGGAATATTAATTTTTTAGACATATACGGCCCCAGTCACCCTATAGCATTGCGAATTAGCAATATTCTTACTACGACGAAGTTCGAAAATCCGTGACAGTCATTTGAGGCATCAAATAGAAATATCTGTAATATTAACTGAACATTCTATTTTTATTAATCTTACGTGTACAGAAATTAAGTTATGTCGAAAGAAATCTGACTTACCAGTTAGGAATTCTGTAAAAAGTCTACCGAATATAACATGAAGATTTAAACCTAATTAAATAACATGTGGAAGTAATTATTCGTTAACTGCTCTCTGTTAAAAAATTTCTAGGAATATAACGGTGGCTGAAGGATTTGACATGGCAATGGTTCCAGTATCAGATGGTCTTGGGGGTTTTGGCGCTGGTAAAATGATCGGGAAACCATTGGGTCTCGGCCCAGCCGCTGCAGGGTCAGGAGGGTCAGGGAAAATTCCGTATCTCCCGTTGAGGGGTGCTGTTTTCAAGACTGGTGAAAAGACAGGTGCCATTGCTGCAGGGGGTGTGGGTGCAGGTGAAGGAGTTTTAGGCAAGGTCAAAGTTGCAGCCAATCTTGCAGATGATAATATGAATGTGAATCCTGTCGCCAAAAGTGCTCTCGGTGAGTTTTTTGGGTTTAAATATAAAATACACAAACCGATTAATTAATGTTCGTTCGTAGTGTCTTCAAACTCAAAATAGTATTTAAAAACAGTGATAATACACTGACTCGAGATATATTCGGAAATGAAAATATATGATTGAATGTATTTTCTCGTTACACAGATAAAAAAATATTGGACAACAGGGCTAATCAAATGAATCCGAATCATGCACCCAGTGGTCCTGGTCGTCCGGCTGGATATAAAGGAACTGGAACAAAGCCCGATCTTGACAACCACGCGAATCAGATGAACCCGAATAATCCAGTTTTTAAAGAAAACCATGTTCCTCAACTGGAGACTGGAGATACAGTGAACCTGTTAACTCCAGATTAGGCCTGGATCTATGAGTATGACTGTGTGAAAAGTTTACTCTTAAATAACAATCGTGTTCGTATACACAATGGCATTTCCAACATTGTTGCGAGGAACGGAAAAATCAATAAATTGTAACGATTTCTCTTTATGAATTAAGTCTGCACAAGTCTTGACATTTTTCCCAGGTTATACTAATTTGCTACCACATTCCTTTTGGTGCAATAAATTCTTGTTTTCTTAACTTTCATTGACGAGTTCCAATGCAATGGTTAGGCTATATGTTATGATAATGTTATATCCAGACCGCATTGCTATTTTGACATTATTGTATAATAATAACTATTATCCATGAAAATAAAATAGTTTTGTAAAATTATGTACTACCCTGTAAAAAACTATTTACCATAAGTAGTTTTCCAGTTAGAAGCTTCAACAACGAGCGAACCAGCTTATAGCTTTCATTCTGCGAGCTTTATTTGATTACGTGAAACGCATTCGGCCGTAATAAATGCTACTATCGCGTTTTCAAGAAAGTAGATAATAGTAGATAGTAGCAGATAATACCTATTTATTTTTATTTGGTCAAACTTTTCAGGGATTAAACATGCCAGGTCTGAAATCGGCAAACCTGCAAAGAAATTGGACGTCAGTATTTTTGGCATTTGTCATTGGGTCACTAGGTCACTACTTCATAATACTACATTCCAATTCATCTTTCTCATTAAATCTGCACTCTCTTTGAGGCTTGTTGGGATAAATGCATTTATTGTATCATCAATCAAACTGTTAAAATACACTCTCTACTTCCATCTAACATCTGTTCACATATAATTCTTAATTTAGCAATTTCTATAAAAATTACACGGAATATAATTATTTACAGAATCAAAGCTACATAACATAGCCCGTGTATACGGAGAACGAGTAAGTCTACTAATTTTTTCCAGAATTTTCTCCAAACAAATAAAGATTACTGGCTCCAATACGATAATAAAACCACCATACTGGTGTTGAGCAAATCGAAAATAAGCTTGTCAGAGTCTTCTTCAATTGGGTGCATGTTCAAGTAATTATCCATTGCATTGTTTCCTTGCTTCCACGGCTCAAACTAAAATTAAAATTGAAAATTAATAAAATGAACAGAAACCTCAGATGGTCCGCCTTCCACTTCTTGATTAATGTGATATGGCCGATTGGATTAGCAACAATTAGCATTATTGGTTGTCGTTTTCAAAACAACGGCCGCAACAGTTTCACCGAAGGATGACAACTCAAATAGCAGTTAGGACGACATGGGATAGATGTGCCATTGCACTTCTACGTACACAACTTACTCTTCGATTATCTGATCAAACCATCCGAAATCCGAACATTTTGAAACTCTCTCTTTCCAGTAGACGTAGGACTGAATAATTAAACAATTAATTTATTAATTCGCTGTCCAATGAATTGACCTCCTGATTTCTCTGTGTGATTCACAAGTTAAAATGGATTTTTGACCAATATGCGTTCTAATTCTAATCCCTATACGTATGTAATATGAGAAGTGTTTTTGGTGTACTTGGAGAATTCAATGAAATTCCAGTTACTCATGAACGAATCTTCCTCAAAATCAATCAAATCATATGTAATTACAGTAGTATACAATCATCATATGTATGTATGTACGCGTACTTATGTAATTGAAAAGAAATAAAAGAAAAGGAAAAAAAAATTAGAGAAAGAAGAAATAAATAGGTAAGTAATAGTAGAAGTATGGCGTTTTTTTCTTTTGTATTTTACAACAATTAACAATAACAATGAAATTCCAACAGAGTCAGTCGCCGTCGTCGAGAGCAAAACAGAAGGGCACTTGGGTTTAATGCACAGAAGATAATGAATAATAATAATAATAATAATTAAAGAAGAGCTGCACGTGTTTCTTGTGTTGTTGTTGTGTTGTTGGGACTTAAAACGTGTAAGTAAAGTAAGTACATTATTATAATAAGTAAGTACAATAAAATTAAACATTCATTGTTGTTATTTTTTTGTGACATGATCGCGGTTGCCACAAAAAAAAATAATTAAAAGTTCTGACGATGATGATGATGATGATTGAAGACGGTGTTATTAATTGTTGTTCTTTTTGTTGTTTTGTTGTTGACGATGATGATGATGATGTTGATGATGTTGTTGTTAGATTGTTGTTGTTGTTTGTTGTTGTTGTTGATGAATGATGATGATGTTGTTGTTCATTTGTGGAGAGCAATAATAATAATAATTATATTAATGATGGTGACCACTTCATGATTGTTGTGGTTTTTAGATGATAGTGGCGGTTGTTGATGATTAGGTTGTAGGAGTAAATGCTTAGAAGCACTTTCTGTGGACAATCCCTGGGCCAGACTCATCATACTCTTGTTTGGAGATCCACATCTGTTGGAAGGTGGACAAGGAGGCCAAGATGGACCCACCGATCCAGACAGAGTATTTTCGCTCTGGTGGAGCAATGATCTTGATCTTAATGGTTGATGGAGCCAGAGCAGTGATTTCTTTCTGCATCCGATCCGCAATACCTGGGTACATGGTAGTACCACCGGACAAGACAGTGTTGGCGTACAAGTCCTTACGGATGTCAACGTCACACTTCATGATGGAGTTGTACACGGTCTCATGGATACCACAAGATTCCATACCCAAGAAGGATGGTTGGAAAAGAGCCTCTGGGCAACGGAACCGTTCATTACCGATGGTGATGACTTGACCGTCAGGAAGTTCATAGGACTTCTCCAGGGATGTTGAGGCAGCAGCGGTCGCCATTTCTTGCTCAAAGTCAAGAGCCACATAGCACAACTTCTCCTTGATATCTCGGACAATTTCTCGCTCGGCTGCAAGTATCAAAAATGTAAAATTTAGCATATTTGAACTCAAATTTATCAATAAAAATGAACGTCCGGGTAAAAAGCTTGCCGCATATATTATAGTACACAGTCAAAGATTAAGATAACGGTCAAAGTGGTCAACAAAAATGACGGTCCGGGAGGAAAATGTGTTTCAATTTCAAAGTTTGATAATTCAACTGAAATAACTTTCCGAGATGTGAAAAAATGAAAAAATGGATTTTGCTTAGCTACTTCAACCAAAGTGACGTTAAGAGCTAAAACTAATCCCCAAGTGAAAAAAAATAAAACAGCTTGAAATCTTCAAAGATGGGATTTAAGTCAGCAAATCATAAAATTCTTCAGACCACGTTCTTCCAAAGTCAATGATCAAAATTTGAAAGGTCGTGTCAAAATGTGTTGCTGATAGTATTGAAGACGTACCCGTGGTGGTGAAAGAGTAACCACGCTCGGTGAGGATCTTCATGAGGTAGTCAGTGAGATCCCGACCAGCCAAGTCCAAACGGAGGATGGCATGGGGAAGGGCATAACCTTCATAGATTGGGACAGTGTGAGAAACACCGTCACCGGAATCAAGAACGATACCGGTGGTACGCCCAGAGGCGTACAAAGAGAGGACGGCTTGGATGGCAACATACATGGCTGGGCAGTTGAATGTCTCAAACATGATCTGCGCAAAATAACAGAATTAAGTATTAGGGAGATTTTTTTACAGTGTCAACTGTTTATACCAATATCTGACCAAGTGATTAAAATTTTTTAGTATAATTTGAAGCCCAAAACGATATTTTGACGTGGAACACGACAAACGCCCCATTAAAGTTTTTTTCTAAAATAGCCACTGGTCACATTCATTGATATAGTACAGTAATAATTTGATATAATTTTGATATACTTGAGTCATCTTCTCTCTGTTGGCCTTTGGGTTGAGTGGAGCCTCAGTGAGGAGGATTGGGTGTTCCTCTGGGGCAACTCGCAACTCATTGTAGAAGGTGTGATGCCAGATCTTTTCCATATCATCCCAATTGGTGATGATTCCGTGCTCAATTGGATATTTCAGAGTCAAGATACCTCTCTTGGACTGAGCCTCGTCACCGACGTAGCTGTCTTTTTGTCCCATACCCACCATGACACCCTGGATGGAGCAAAAGATAAAAAAATCAGAAATTAATTAATCAGTCCGAACAAGTATTATTGAGTAATTAATTAATTAAAATCAAGTTGGTTTGGAGTGTAAGGCAATCAATGATCATACTAGTGCTTTGGATGCATTGTTGAACAGGAACGATAATGAAAAGAAAACTAAAGTTTTTTTCTTCTAAAAAATCCATGTAATTTCAATGAGACGGGTTGTAGTCGTAGAAAATTAATAAACACCAATAGGAGACGAACACCTGTTAATTAATTTTGTATTTATATTGTACTGCATTATGTTACTGTTGGCGTCAATATCAGAATCAAAAACTTTCCAAACTTCCAAGTGCCAGAATTTGTTAAAGTGAAAAACATTTTGAAAATATGAAATTGTGGGAAAGATTTTAAGTGATTTTGAGAAAGTTGAAGAAATTGAACTATCAGTCTATAATATTTAGCAATTATTTTTGTTAAGACATTTGATTTCGATTTGATACAAAAGATTCCATTGTAAATCAAAGCCTACAGTATTTGAAGCACTGATATTTGAAGTTTAGACAGACAACTAATTATGTTCCATTGATTGGAATATTGTGATTTAGAGAATTGAACAGTTAATTATGGATGAGGGTAATAAATCTTTTCCATATTGGAATTTTTTGTTAACTTCAGGCTTGTTTGAATTATTCTGATTCATGATTAATATAATAGAAATCTATGGTAGTTAATGGCATTTAGCGAAATCAAGATGTCATTTCTATTGTTTGTAGATGTGATTCATGAAATGTTTAAGTTTAAGAGAAATGACACGTGCGCTGGTGAAAATTAATATCTCCATGTGGACAGATAAGTTTTAAGTCGCACGTGTGAAAATTCCCCCAAAAAGAATTCATTCTTGTCGTCAGTCTCATTTACTGCATTCACAATTTACGATATGTTGGCCTAACCCTAAAATCTGAACGTGCATTAGTTTACATAACGTTGAGAGCCAAAACTCTTATTTTTTTTCAACCAAGTACGGTTTCCGCTCAATATCAGGGTTTGACCCTCCAGTATGAGTAAAGAGTAGTAATGTGTAATATTCTAAAAATAAACAATTTGGAGATCTCATGAGAGATGAAGATGAAGATGTGTAGAGTGGAGTAGGACCTCCTTCCTGTGGAGGTCTCCATGTCTAAAAATAATCTTGGCACGACCTTATAAGGAAATCCATTTGTTTCCACTACTACTGAACCAACCCATTCCTTTATCCCAAATTCCCAATTCACACTTTTATGTGTCAATTTGGGGAGATTTTATTAGTTTTGGGGAAAAAGATTTGTATTTTCTACCAAATTCTCTCATTTGAACTTAAAGTGTAAAATTTAATTCAATCTCAAATTTTAAAATTGTAAGTGGTTTTGAAATTCTTAAAATGAAACATGAAACAATTGAAACATTCTCAATTAATTTGAATTCAATTGAGTCGTTATGAATTCTTAATAGGAAAGAAAACTCTTATGAATTTATAAAGGATGGCCACTATGAAAATTAATTAGTAAAAAGTTTCTAGCTAGGAATTCATTGCGTGTCGCTGTGTTGTAATTTTACTCGCTATGAACTACCGGTATAGCTATGAACTCTGACTTCCAGTCGAAAAAATATCTGGATGCATTCCATTAATCGCCATGGATTTCTAACCGGTTAAAAGTGAGTCATGAATTCTTAGATGTCGAAGGTCAATCACTAGGAATTCTCTACATAGAAGAATGACCATGTACCGCCCACATGAATTCCTCAGAATGACACACCCACTACCCGCCCACCAATTCCATGTGCATCTAAGCACATTCTGATTGAGATTATTCAAAAAATATTTACCTTATAAATACTTTTATTACTAGTGTTCGTTATTAAATTATATTTGGAATTGAAACAAGCTCAATTGGAATTTCATTAGCCGGCTTTATATTTAAGTCGTATTCAATTTCAGTTTAATGGATAAGAGGCACATAAATTAAGAAAATTGGTTGGATAGTACTCCAAAGTTTTCTGGTAAGGTCGAATAGCTAATATTTACGAATTGTTCAAAGAATTATAGATCCGAAATAAAATAGCACATAGCATGTAGCATGAATGCTGTTCAAATTTTAGAGAAGACCTCCATTGCATTGATTTCCATCTAGCATAACGGCTAGCACTCCAAAGAAACTTTTGCTTTCTCAGAAAACTAGTATTATTCAAAATTTTGATTTACCTGATGCCTCGGGCGACCAACAATGGATGGGAACACAGCTCGCGGGGCGTCATCCCCAGCGAAACCGGCCTTGCACATACCGGATCCGTTGTCTACTACCAACGCCGCAACATCGTCGTCACACATTCTGCCGGATTTGAAGGGCTAACACCTCACGAACTGTCAAATCAATCAAAATTAAAACAATAAATTAATTAAAATGTAAACTTTTTTTTAAAATTGATCACTTATTTTTGAAATTATTTGATTTCTTTTTTTCAAATTGTAATTTCTTTCAATTTTGTTCAACCTCAAAAGCCAAAAAAAAGTAGAGATGATACTCTGGGGCGAGGAAGATCCGAAATCAGGTCGCCGTTCTTGATGCTGAATCTTTTTAAACGAATAGCAAAACTCCAGATTCCCCCTCCTTTCCACCCAAAAAACTTTCTTCAACCCGGGTAGACCAAAAATAAACCCGAAAGATGTTCCTTGTACATTTCTTACACTTTCTTAAACGCCCTCCATGGCGTTCCCTCCCTTGGCCTTATAAGGCCATCCAAAAAAACATGCAACCTTATGTGTTTTGTACAAAACTGACTGAGAGTGTGTGTGTGCGTGTATTCTATCTTGTACATTAGAATTTGGGTAGTTGTCTTAAAACTTGGGGCCACAACTACTAATTCCAAACATTTTAGCATATGCAACCAGCGTAGGACACATTTCTTAGGTCGCTTCATTCAATTCCTTTAATTTTTTTATTTTGAATGTAAAACGTGGTCTACTTTCTAACGAGTCAGTCTGGGTGTGTGAGTGTGAGAAATTATTCAGAGAGATGAGGTCTGGGCCGGGATGCTGACTGCTGACATGCTAATGCTGATACCCGTTTCCGGGCACCTTATGTAATAATTTACAACGCCCATGCCACACTCATAAGTCACAAGTAGTAAAAATTCTTTGGATGCAAGTTTACGTTTACGGTTGGTTGGTCCGGCGATTTCAGCATATGTACACTGATGCTAATATGATGTAGAGTGCTGAGAATGGATAAAATTGTCACCCACACAAGTTTGATTGAAATAGTTTCATCAATTGAGTCAATTGACGGACATCTCTTGGCTCTCATAGTCAATAGGGGTTTCATCTAATGGTCAGACAAGGTGTTGTGGTTGCTTGAAAGAGGCAGAGTCAACCCGATACACTGGACTGTTGGAAACTCCGCTTCAACTACCATTTTTTCAGTGTCTTTCTTCGGGGTACGGGCGCCTTACAAAAAAAAAAGATTTTCTACTTCCCTAATAGTAAATCAGAGATGAGCCGCACACCACTACTCGTTAGGTTTTACATAATTTCTCTACACGTTTTAAAATATAAGTACAGGTTGATGGGTGACCAGTCCTAATCCGAATCCTAATCCAGAATTTTGTCTTTTTGATTTTTCATCATTTTCAAAAATTGAATTCACGAAAAATGCAAATAGGGTGAGTCAGAAATATGTCCACCATTTTGAAATTAAATATCTTTAAAACGGTTTAACCGATTCGGGTGCGGTTTT
>JAQIXO010001133.1:0-13710 GCA_034700305.1 Protaphorura armata
CAAATTGTTCAAAATTTTATGCCGGATCTATTCTGATAAATGGATTTGACAGACCATTTCAAAAAATGCAGAATTTTGAAGATAGAATTTGAATTTTGTCTGGAAGAGATAAAATTTAATGTTTTCAAATTCGCCGCCAACCTCGTTCCTCACGTGTAGTCCTTTTTGCTTAATTTTCATGGTGGTATTTGCTGAATAATGCCAACCAAAGGTCATGTCACAATATTTCTCATGTCTGCGTCCATGCCCACGTGCCACCGAATCTCACGATTTTATTGATTGCAATTTTACGACACATGCACACGTTTTTCCTACTACTAGGTTAACTACATAATCAATATGTAAATCCCTAGGCCAAATGGGGAGCAACCCAGACACACGAAAATGAACTAAATGCTTTGATTCAGCCTCGTCTATGCCAATTAATGTGTGTATTTTTTTTAAAGAAACTTCATAATTTACATCCCAATGCATTTGGCATTTACCGCTCTATATAAATGTCGGGATGCTCAGATTAGACAAAGCATTGATATCCTGTTTGCTCTTCTGTAACATTCATCTTCCATGCTGGAAGCAAATGGAAAACAAATCAATCATCCGCCCAAATAAAAATAAGTTTACTTAATTATATTACCATATAAAAAAGTAAATCTAAAGAATAAAAAAAAATTCTGTAGTCATTGTCATCATGCATCTCCATAGCCCACACAATTTGAAAATGTTGCATTGATTCATCAGTAAGGGTGGCAATTCAGACTTTGACTAAACTCAACTAAGGTTTTCTATTACACAAATATATTGTAGAATTTGAGAGTTTTCCGAAATGAATGCTTTACATTCTAGACACACTTCCTTCAATAGTTCTTGAAACAGAAACAACAAGGGCATTAGGACAAATTCATTTGCCCACTCACCCACTCCCATTACTCATGAATGACTCAAGCACAGTCCAAATGTCAAAAAGTATTTCAAGAAAAGCTCAAACCAAAACCACACGATTATTGTCACAATTTGTTAGCATGAAAATCCAAGTCATGCCATTTAAGTGTGAGGGACAACGGGAGACATGAGACGAATAAAAGCACGATGTAATTTTTCGTACAATTTAAATAAAGTACTTTAGATGCGTTATTGTGTGTCTGACTGAAAACCTCCCTCGTCACATTGTCCATTGCCCATTTTTATTTTGCAAAGAAAAAAATAGAAAAATAATGTTATTGTCGTAAATTTACCACATTGCTCAAGTGAAACTGAAACACTTATTTCAAATTTAAATTCACGCTCGATTTTTTATATGTAAAATCTTCATTGTTATCTTTTTTTTCGTTTCTACTACATACATATACAAATGAAAAATAAAAATGTCCACGGTCAACCCCAGCAGAGGCGTATCCAGGGAATGGGCCAACGGAGTCATGGCCCCCTCGATTTCTTTGGAGAAGTGTACTCGAGAATTATTCTTAAGAGAAATTTCCAAATTAGTACATCTAACAGGCTGACCAAACATCCTGCTTTGAGCAGGACAATCCTTACCTTTGAAGGGCTGTCCTGCCCTGAGAAATGTCCTGCTTTGGGCATATTGTACCTGATTGTCCTAGATTTTCATTCAGAAACACCGAAAACCACATTTAATTTGCTTCATGTAGTCGAAAAATCCAAAAAATGCCTGCCCTCCAGTCCGATGCTCAGGTAATGCATAAATTCTGCAAATTCCCGTGAGGAAAGGGCGAGTTCAGATTCAATATAGGACAAACAAAAAATTGCAACAAACTGAAATTGTTGCTAAACAATTAGTAAAATAGACAAGATTTTCGAATAAGAAAGTTAACATTATGTGTGATCAATACTTTAGTGTTTATAATATTAAAAATTCAGACTAAGAAGCATTGATTCTCAGAGCTGGCCTCTCCTCCAAAAAAAATTTACGTTTTAAAAATATGCAATGCATTACGCACGACGCGCAGCATTAGAAGTTAGAAGTAAGTGTCAGGTGTAAAAATTGGCTGTGTATTTTTGTGTCATAGCTTGTCATAAGTTCCATTTTAGATTTAGAAATAACAAAAGTATATTAAAACTATAAATTATTTTAATTGGTCGGACTAAGGTAGTAGGGCACTCTCTTGTGCTTGCCCTCAACCTAATACAAACTGATACAACATGTATGGGCATAGGCAAAATTAATTTGGAAAGTTCATCATATAAAAATTATGAAATTTAAAAGTCTAAGTAATCGCATATTAATAATTTGTATCTAATAGTTAATTTAAAATCAAATCCATTTTCCAAATTTTATTTTAAGCGATGTTTTCATTTACATGTATAATCCCTGTGCTAATTTTACGCATTTTGCCCTCTGTGGCATGGCATATACTCGGGTCAATGATACAGGAAGTGTAAAATAAAAACTTGGTGTCGAATTTCCATTGGCTGAATTCTGTAAATAAAATCGAGTGCACTCCTCTGCTGACTCCACTGAAAAATTGATGTGCGGAAACACAAGGTAGTTCATTCGTTGAGTCATCAATTTCCGTTTGTTTTGCAATAGTGTACTGCAGGATAGCACGGAAGAAGCTATGCATGCGAGTTATGAACAACCCTGTGCGTCGTACACTACGGCACCGTACCGTACCTCCAACTCACCTACCGTACCCCTAAGACGGTGTAAATCTAATATCCTAGTTCATTCTTTCTTTGAGTATTGCTGAAGTGTGGTCAAGTTTTTGAACAGCTTTTGTCCATGAATTTCCAAGCGTTCTCTCTCCCATTCTTAAGAAATTCTTCAATTTCTCTCGTCTTGGCTTTTTTTCTCTCTTCAGACAGCAGACGGTTCCACCAATTGGTTCTGTCAATCTTTGAAAACACCCCCTCGTTTAAAATTTTGTGAGTTTACATGCAATTTTAAGTATTTTTTAAAAAATATTTGCACACCATATGTTTATGTATTTGTAATGTACTCGTCCACGTATGCAAGTTTCAGGGGCGCTGCGGCACTCCTCCTGGAGCGCCGCGCTATTCCTAAGGCCGGGGCTGAGAGTGGGCATTCCGTCATTTCGGAATGCCCCAGTGGCCGGGGTCAAGGGAGGGCCAGGGCTGCCATGAAAGATTGGGATGTGGAGACATAAAGGACGGAGAGGCTGCCGGGAGCCAGTGCTCCCTGGCATATTTAATTATTCTTTAGTTTCATTACTTCGAATGAATGAAGACGAGCGGCCGATGGAGACAAGGCAGGAGAAACAAATGGAAGGCTCGATGTTCGTCTGGATTTTCTTATTTTCTTTGCACTTTGAATTGGCTTTTATTTCGATTATACTTTAAACTGACAAATGTTTAGGAACAAAAGTATGGTATTGAAAGAAAGGTTTGGAAGATGTGTTGATTTCAAGGGCTCCCAGGGAACTGTCCTTTCAAAAATCCAAACTGATCTCAATTTGGATTTTTGAGAAAAGAAAGGGGATGGACTTGACTTTTTCCACCCAAAAAAATATTCCTTCATCTAGTCAAGTGTGAATTGACCTTATTTCTGGGGACTGACTCCCATGCTCCATGTGTGTAGCGTGGTGGGGTTAGATTTGGTCAGGTCGGATTGTGCCAGCGAATGGAAATTCTTGATAAAAGTTGGGGATGGTCAGTAACCTGATCCTCAAGCGTGGGTCATAAATTCCTTTCTGTGCCAGCTCAACTGTCGTGAAAAGGTCTATTTTAGTCTTTAAATGAGTTCGCGTTAGTATTGAAAAGTGTTTTTGTCTGGCGTTTTATTGCCCCTGTTCAAACACTCAAAACACCGTAGGGTTGGCAAGGGAACTTCTTAGAAATAGATAGGACCCAACGCAAGGCCCATGTACAGGGTCGTCCCGAGAAATGAAGGTATGACGATCCGTGGGATCGTAACATATTAATGTATTAATCCGTGTGTGTTGAATTTCTTTCCCACTCACAGATTGGATTGGCGTTTCCTAATTTTTCATTGGAATTTCACGTCCACCGGATACAGACGAGATCTCCAGCCATTCGAAATTTTGAAAAAGGAAGGGGCAACTGTTTCCGTACTTTCTTTATTTTGAGTAGTTTTGTGCACTGAAATCGAATAAAATTATTGAATGAGAAGAATTATTCTCTTGAAGGAAGTTGTTTTCTAGAAAACGTCATAAACTGAATTTATATTAATTTGTTTAGTTTGTTTTGTTAGCGGTGCACAGCTTTAGCGTCGAATTAAAATTAGTGGAATATGCCAGAGTACTTTAAGGAGTATTTTGTTCGCTATGCATTTGCCATTTTTTTTTTTTGTGATAAGGTTAGAAACTATGCTCTCTTCTTTGTAGTCTCTCTGCAGAGCAAATTAAAAAAATTTAGCTTCTGAACACGCTGATCCTCGAAAACGCAATTAACATTGGAATGATTTTTTTCATTGTTTTGTTGAATGTTCAAATAAATAATAGGGTGACGTCTATCGGGATTTTCATCGGTCTAACATACATTGTAACTCGTATAAAAATTATATTTTTGTTGAAATGCATATTTGTTAGAATGAGTTATGTCCCAGAAATAATTTATATTAAAAATCATAGTATGCGTAAACGAGCCTCTAGTTTAGTCCAGGCCGGTAACAGTTATGCATTTTCATCTAAAACAAAATTAAAATTACATCATGAAATTATTGCTAGGATTAAACCTTCGGTTCATTTTATTTCCTCACAGCAAGCATGCCCACATCTAGGGTCAAAGATGCATTAAACGTAAACAAGCTGTACTGTTAGCTCCTGCCTGATTGGCTTAAGATTCAATAACAATAAACAACGTAACAATAGCATGAACTGCTAAAGTAAATTGTTCCTTGATTTACTAAAAGAAAAACTCAAACCCGGATGATTTAGATTTCACTGTACATGGCGGTTCGTAAATTATATCACCGCATGGATTTTGATTGACTGACCTATCTTTTGAGTAAAGAATAAAAGTTCAAGAATATTTAATAGATTGAAGTTATGACCGACCGTGTACTTGGATCACAATTTCTTTTTCCAGTGCACGTACAATTCATATTGCCTCTCGTATATCATCATTTTTCATTGGAATTTCATGTCCACTGGAAACAGACGAGATCTTTAGCCAAATTTAAATTTTGAAAAGAGAAGAAACAACTGGACAACAATACCTGAAAAATAATATTTTTCTGAAAAGATCAATGTAATGGAATTTATGCAAAAGTTGAAAACAGATGAGTATGGATTAAACATATTCATCAAAAATTAATTACAAAATTACATTATATAAAATTATGACTTTCTGTTAATATCATTTCTTATACCAGGTGTGCCCACGGGTCATGTCAACGACACGGGAAACGTTAACAAGATCTGCTGTTTGCTCCCGATTGACCCAAATGCAACGCAATAACAATAAACTGTGGCAAGCACTGGCAAAATTTATGGCAACATGCGAAAGATCTTACAGTGACATTCGAAAGAAATGAGAACAGTAGTGGAATACGGCAATGGATCACCGACGACAGAAATGAAGGGCAGAAAATACAAATTACTTATTCTGCTTGTTCCGGGATATTCTATGCTTGAGGGAAATGGTAAACAGAGCAGTCGTCCGTCCAATTAAAAATAAGTTTACTTAATTATGTTACACAATGAAAACAAGTTCAGAATCATCTCTATAAAGCATGAACCATATTTCATTGATTCATCATTAGGTGCAATTATAAATTGGCATTTCAAAATATTGTATTGTTCGTTTGATTTCACACAATTTTAGCATACTCAAAACACTGGTTATTTTTGTCCAGACCGTAGTGTGCATGTGAATTCCATAGTGAATTGCCTAAATCTTGAGACCGATTCTTACAATAATGCGGTCAATAATTTGTTTACAATAGTTAATTATGAAAAGTTTGATGGAAGGCAGAAAACATTTTCTTATCTTATTTTAAGACAGTGCAATGCACTCGGTATGGCATAGTGCATCGCATGAATCCGACTCCGGAGTCGGATTCGAATCTCGAATCCGAATCCGACTCCGACTCCCAATTTTTCCGGATTCGAGATTCAGCAAATCCGGATTCGAATGAATCCGAATCCGGGGGCTTTACATACAAGTGCATGGGGCGAACCCGACTCCGGATTCGAATCCCGGATTCGAAATTGAAGAATCATAGTACACGAAAGCAAGCTTCCAGTTTAGTCCAGACCTTTAACAGTTATACATTTTCATCTAAAACAAAATTAAAATTACATCATGGAATTATTGCTAGGATTAAACCTTCCGTTCATTTTATTTCCTCACAGCAAACATGCCCACATCTAGGGTCAAAGATACATTAAACGTAAACAAGCTGTACTGTTCGCTCCTACCTGCATGATTGGCCCAAAATGCAATAACAACAAATAATAGCTTGTTAGCTGCTAAAGTAATTTCCTTAATTTACTAAAAAAAAATCAAACCCGGATGATTTAGATTTCACTGTACAAGGTGGCTCTTAAATTCAATGGTCGCGTGGATTTTGATTGACTTATTTAATTTTTGACAAAAGAAAATAAGTTCAAGAATATTCCATATTGAAGATATGACATATGACCGACCGTGTACTTGGATGATCACAATTCCCTTTTCCACTCTCGTATCTCCTCATTTTTCATTGGAATTTCTAAAATTTTAGTTGACAGGGCGCGCTCTGAACCTCGCGGCGCAGTCGGACATGGCTATCTCACATTTTAGATGAAATCAGCATTACGGAAATCAAAAAGAATTTACGGTTGGTTTTTGGCTCACCCTGAATTACATACTTACACAGTAATACAATACACCGTTCCACATTTTGTTATCATCGTCAGTTCATACTTTCTCAAATCTGAATGACCACGAACGGATAATTTGAATACATGGATTTCGTTAGATACGTATTTTTCGAATTTTCCGAACGTACGGTGGGCAAAATAAATAAATTGATTTTTGACTTTTCAAAGTCAAAATTTTTATTAAAATATTTTTCATCAGAGACGTATTTGGATTTTGGATATCGTTGCACAACATATAAAGGTTGCAAATGAGTAGACTTGACACATGACACTCGTAACACTTGAATTTATCTAATACTATGATTAGTGATTCCAAGCAAGAGTAAGATATTATTGTGTGCGTCGTAATAAAGTGATGAAGATGGTGAGATCATCTTGGTGAGAACTGTCCTGAGGCCAGGCACAGTCTGATTTATTGAACAGTTCATGTTCCTTTTATATCAAACTAACTTACATTAACTTAATGTTAACATTGTCATTGAACTAATTGATACATTTATAAGAATGTGCTAACTGTGCATAATGCAAGGATAATGAATGATGAATGATTAATCAATTGGCATTGATTATATCCTGTTCTACATATTAACACAATAACATTCCTAACTCAAGTTACTACGATATACGTTTATCTTTTATGAAAAATCCTCCTGTTTCAATTCAGTTTCAGAATAAATTAACGTGACTCTTAAGAAATTACATATTCGAATGTGTTTTACCCTACACGTAATTTATATTAAAAACTATAATAACTACTAGTTTGAACATAATTTTACTAACTACTGGATTGAGTCCATAGAAGAAAAATACACTTACACATTTTTATCAAAATGAAAATTGCATTAAAATTATGGCTACCTATGATTATACATCAATATGATTTATTACACCATGAACGCCCATAAATCGAGTTGTATAGATACAAAAAAAGTCAACAAGCTCTGCTGGTTGCTCCCGATTGACCGAAATGCAACGCAATTAATCACAAAATATTTTTTAGTTTGCTTGCTTGTATAAAATTTTGGGATTTTCTTTTCTTAGTTTGAAACAAAGTTACAGAGGACCAACGGTACGTCCATCCGTTCTTCTAAAATGCCCGAATGTAATACGTGCACAACTTTACAGCATTGATTCCGCTTGAAACTAATCGTCATGGTAGCATACACAATAAATATTCTAAAAAAATTGGCTGGACTTCTTTATCTTCAAAATTTAGAGAGTCTTAAGCACTAAATCGGTTCTGTGCTCGAAATCAACAGTTCGGTGGTATGTTCATTGTTTTTCTCCTTGATCAATATACATCCACGTTGGATCAGTCACTTTGGAACTGATTCACTTTGGAAATACCTTCATGAATATTTGAATATGCTGCGTCCCACAAATAATTTATTTTAAATATTGTTATATGTGAACATCCGTTTCAGGTGCATTACATTACATAAATTTATTGAAAATTAAAATTATATCATAAAGTTACCAGTGTTAAGAAACCTTCTGTTAATTGTTGACCTTGAACCTCTGGTTATGTTATTTTCTTGGACCATGCCCATCGCCCATCGTCGGGGGGTCAAACGTCAAACACACATGAAACTAGATCCGTTGTTCACATAGGATTGGCCGAGCCGCATGAACTGGATTAACTTCCTTGATGTACTAATGAAACTGAAACACAGAACTACAAGGTGGTCCATACATTTTACGGTCATTTCTAGATTTGTAATAAATTTTTTCTAGTTTCAAGTGAAAAAGTCTTTTGTGCAAAAATATATTTGTACTCGACGTTCTCTTACCTTCACACTCACTGACCCATTAGTTGAGTGTCCAACACGAATTAATTAGTGATTGGAGTCAAACCTGGTCCGATATAAAAGTCCACGCCGTCTCGTCACGTGTAAGCAAAACTATTTCAGAGTTTGCTTAGTTTTAGGTCTCAACTAATTTATTAGCAAAAAATCAAGGAGAAATTTTAATATTTTGTAATGTATGAAGAATTATTAGTATTAATGATATTTTTAGTTAGTATGACAATTTTCCCTTCAGCGTTTACAACTACAATAACAATTTTACGAAAATATTTGTCTGATACAAAACAGAATCCATATTTCATACCGGCATTGTATTACAAAATCAATTTGTGTCTTCTGAAAGTTTATACGATTGAAGAAAACACAATTAAAAATAATCTGGCTCATCAAAATAATTTTTTGTTTGCATTATTTCAAACAATTTAGCGTTTTTGAAATACTTCATACTTTATTTGCATCGTGATGCATTTACTGCTGTATTGAAAAATTGTGATGCTTAGCTTAGCGTAGATCTTTGCGGCAGACAAAGTATTGTTATCCTGCTTGCTCTTCTGTGACATTTCGTCTTCCATGCTGGAAGCAAATGAAAAACAAAGCAATCATCCGTCCACATAAAATTAAGTTTACTTTATTATTTCATCCTACATAGAAAGTTTAAGTTTAGAACTTCTTGGTTATCGTCAACTCCTTAACGTTATCTACTCAATAATTGCAAGCAAAGTATTTACATTGGCACACTAATATCATTCTAATTGCCATATCTAACTTGCCCACTAAGGCATGTCATTACTCGGGTCAGTGATACAGGAAGTGTAAAATAAAAACTCGGTGTCGAATTGCCATTGGCTGAATGATGTAAATAAAATCGAGTGCACTCCTCTGCTGACTCCACTAAAAATTGATGAATGGAAACACAAGGTAATTCATGCCTTGAGTTCTCAACTCCCGTTTGTGGTATAATAGTGCACTACAGGAAAACACGGAAGATGCCATACGTGAGTTATGAGAATCCCAGTACGTTGAACACTTCGGTACGGTACGGTACCGTACTTCCTACTCCAACTCCCCTACCGTACCCCTAATACGGCGAAAACCGAATATCCTGGTTCATTCTTTCTTTGAGTATTGCTCAAGTGTGGTCAAGTTTTTGAACAGCTTTTGTCCATTAACTTCCAATGTTTTCTCTCCCACTCTTAGAAAATTCTTCAATTTCTCTCGTCTCAGCTTTCTCTCTCTTCAGACAGCAGACGGGTCCACCAATTGGGCCAGTCAGTCATTGGAAAATCTCTGATTTTTACAGATTTGTGAGTTTACATATAATTTTCCATTGCATTCTTAAAGAATTTTTGCCGACCATACGTTTACGTATTTTATTAATCCATGTTTGTTTAATTTCTTTCGCACTCACAGATTGTATTGGCGTTTCCTCATTTTCCATTGGAATTTCACGTCCACCGGATACAGACGAGATATTCGGCGATATCTACATTTTGAAAAAGGAAGGGGCAACTTTTCCAGACCATAGTGTCACAAACTCGACTCAGTATGTCCAGCTTCTTAATTGTCAACTGAAAATAGTATGTCGTCACGTGTATGTAAAACCATTCAGAGTTTGCATAGTAATAGTAATAGTTCAAGTCAATTTAAAATTATGCAACAATATTGTAAATATTTCTGTACTGATCTGTATGGGTTGCTTTTGCTATCGTTAGTAATGGACTGCTGGTTCATATGTGAGTGATTTCTTTTGCCGATGTACTTAAGTATAATCCATTTTCTAATGGTCGTAATATTACCATCATAGTGTTACAAAAGAAATATGTTAAATATTGTTAAGGCTTATTCATATTTTTGTTCAATATCCGGGATTTTTCCTCATGTCGGAAAAATGTGCACATAGGTTAGGGTAAGCAAAATGTGCACCAAAATGTGCACATGACTGTGCACATAGGTTAGGTTAAGCACTAGTGTACATATCCTCATGTAAGAACATATGAAATTATGAGGGGTGTGCAGGTAGGCCGATCGTGCCGATCGTGTCTGTGAAGTGTTCAAAACCTCCGACCCCACGCTTGTGGGATATTGACATTAGACCTATGTGTATAACATTTGTAGCGTAGAATTTTCTAGCAAGTTTTTGTATAGTTTTAAGGCTGAGAAAAGATCCGTTGGTTAAGACTCAACATTCTTCCAGGGAAACTCTTCAAGACCAGACCTCTTACTAAAGTCCCTTGATTTGTAATATAAAACCAAAAAAGTCAAGTTTATAATTATTCTATTCTTAATAACTGATTAATAGCCAATACCGCATCAGACGTAGAGTCAATCATTTTCTTAGTTGTTGGTACTTGTGTGAAAGTCAAAGTTAAAATAATTCATATAATTAGTGAGCAGAGCAGCCACTCAAATAATACATTATAAGTTATCGGTCCACGTGCGGCCATACAATTACAGTTAGCAGGATAAAACCCGGTCTGTCAAATCCGAGGCTTTTATCACTGTTTTTATAAGTAAATACATGAGGTGACATTGAATAAATAGTTGGAGATGTTTATTTGGTGAATTCTCGTGCAAGTGTAAAGAAAGTTATTGAATAGATACACAGAGTTTTCAGTTAATCAGTCGCAGTTTCAGTAAAAAGAAAGAACATTAAATCAGTGAACATAAAACCACAGCGAATCCGACACTTATTGGAATGGATGATCTCAGTTGGGTAGATGGGATTTAATTCATTCGACTTGTTAAATACACAAAACCATACTGGTTAGTTTTGATAGAGCTTTGGACACTCAGGAGAACAAATCCGTGATTGTGTTTAACAAAATATGTACTATATGACAAATGATTCAACATTAACCGACCAATATATAGAATAGAGAGAAATATCTTTGACTGCTGGTTGACCATTTCCAAATTATTTCAGCATGTTCATAAATAGATTAGACTTAAAATTCGTACCTACGGATAATATTAAAGGAAACTGAATTCATTCTAATTATATATTTTTGTTTAATTTAGATTTTATTAACGGTGGACAGCTTTAGCGTCAAAATAAAATTCATGAAGCAAGTCGGATTATTTTGTTCGTTGTGTATTTTGCATTATTCGTCATTATTTCAGTAAACTGAAACACATTCACAAATTTCTCATGACTTTACTTTACACATCTTTCCTAAGCTCTAAGTTTGAGCTTGGTTTTAATTTGAATAGTTTAAGATTTACATGTTAACATGTTTCGTTCCATAAACAATTTATATTAAGATGATGTAATATATTTAGACTAGTATTTAGTTCTAGCGTTACCGCCACTGATGATGACGCATTCAATATCTCAGGATACAAGGTTCTGGCTTATGGCAGTGAGACAAACTTGAATACATAAAAAATTACAAAATGCTTGATAAATAATATTTTTCTGAAGCGACCAATGTGATGGAATTTATGCAAAAGTTTGAATACAGATGAGTAAGGAATACATATATTCATCAAAAATGAATTACAAAATTACATAATAAAATCATTGCTATATAAAATTGCCCGTTCTGTCGATTTTAGATCTTTTTAAATAATTATGTTTAGTTCGTTATTCTATCTGGAGTTTATCGGTAGAACCCTTTGGGAAATATTTCACGACAAAGACGCTGAAAATTGAGGCATGTACGTGAAACCCATATTTTCTTAAACTGAAACTTTTACTACGAATGAATAAGATGAAGTAACTTTGTTACCATGCATAATTGAAAGAATTGAATTGAATTAATCATTTTATTTTTTCAGTGACGTAAATTTTACTTTTGTACGTTCTTTTCAATCGTAGCACACAAGAAGTTTTATCCCTAACTTGATATTACATATACGTTACATTAATATTGACACACACAAATTAGAAATTCAATATCATTTTATAAATATATTAACGATCATCATTTATCCATAACCTCATTTCACCACTACTTGTGGTATTTACATTTGCATGTGTACACTAAGCACTTCTTTACAAATTTTATGATATTTATTTTTACACTATTAACAGAGAGAAGATTTGTCAGACTTATTACATAATACTTAATTCCTTGTTTAATATCAGAGACGGTGAGATTCTTGATGAACGATACAACGGTTGAAATTGTAATTATTAATTTCTTCTTGTGTTTGTTAAGAAACTCAACAGCAAACACAACAAGACATACACTTGCATTAATGAAATGAATTTTGAAAACTTTTGCAATGCTTGTGGTCATGTCGAAAGCCTTAGGAGTCGAGGGAGCCAATACCAAACTGTCGGACGGAATTAAGAATTCAGGTGGACCAGGCCGCCGTTTGAGCATCGTTTCCCAAAATTGATACAATCCAGATTGGACCACAGAATGTACACGAGATCTGACAAGGTTGATCACATCAGGAATTTTTAACTTAAATTCAGTCTCCCAGACTGTCTGTTCTTTAAATAATCCTGTCCGGCTTTTTCTAAACTTCTCAAACACAGACGGTGGAACATGATCTCTAAGGCGTCCAAATAGTTGTGAGTCACGAGCAACAAATGCTGTCCGGTCGCATCGAATAGTAGGACACATTTGTCCTCCAAATCCAAAGTTCCAAGTGACATTTATCTGTCCATACACCTGTGTTAAAGTGGATGATGAGTTTATTAGTTCTTCTATAATAATTGCATTCCCAAGCTCCGTATAGGGAACCATGTCATTCTTGAGGTCATTTTTGCCCTTCTCAGTAGGATCAAAGAGCTCTACATAAAATTGAAAAACATCGCGGTTTTGAGTTGAGTCAATGTAATTTGTGTACAGTGTGATATTGTTTTCCAAGATATCCTCAAACGTCTCCAAATACTTTGGCTGCAGGGGTGCGAATATTGTAGAGGTCACGATGCCTTTGTAAGCATTGCTAAACACAATTCCAATCAGAATCCAAATTCCAAGCATTATGTTGAAGAAGTGCATTCGTCCAACAACACTTGAAAATGGAAAACTTTGTTCCAACAGAATTCCCGGCCAACTCAACCAATTTGGATATTAAATTAACCTTTACTTCAGGTCGCCTTTATCACTAGAGAAGAGAACTCTAGTGAGGCGACCCATATCTCTCTAGAG
>JAQIXO010001134.1:0-13706 GCA_034700305.1 Protaphorura armata
TTTTGTGCGTCAATCAAATTCTGTGACTATTGTATTTCCCGTTGACAATAATATTTTCAAACCCGACCCGACCCGACCCGTATAGCAGTTTAGCAGTGTTGGCCTGACCCGACCCGAAAATTATTTTCTCCCTTCTTGGTGGCCCGACCCGACCCGTGAATGTTAGTTTAATCAATACATGACCCGACCCGACCCGAAAAACTGAATTAGTTAAATTCTTTTCCCGACCCGACCCTAAGCACGGGTCGGGTCGGGATGGCCCGACCCGTTTACTCCTCTAATAATACGAACAGTCTGACCTAGAAACCATTTCTCATAATAATAATTCCTTGCGTAGAAATAATTTCATATTCACCATTGAAGCATCCATACCCTTCCTTACATTCTTCTACTTCTGCCACGTTTCTTAAACATACTATATCTTCATGGGCCAATTCCCGCGGATCAATCCTTAGAAATTGTGCTCTTCTAATCAAATGTTATGTGCTTGCATTATCCAAATTGTGAGACTCCCAAATATCCCAAAATATATTTTTTTTCAGAGAAATGTTTACCGTAACGTTTACTCTGGACTCGGGAGATCGACGGGTAAAGGAAGGGAAAATCGGAGCAAAAAAGAACAATGAAGTTATTTATGCATGTCCATTTTCATCACACCGCGCTTATGCATTCACAGAAATATTTTCTTCTCATTCTAGTCTCATAATGATTTTTAACTTTTGAGAACGTTATCTTTTTTAAGAGAAATTTTACACCAACTTCAAAAGTCTCTTCACTTGGGATTCTAAATCAACGACTTGCGGACAATAGATTTTCTACCATGGCCATGCTTCTGAGACACCCTGTAGAAATATATTTACTTAGTTACAATGTAATTAAAATCTGAAGCAGACTTTGACATTCGATATAAAACTACGAATCAAACTTATTTTTCTTCTGATTTTATTTACTTAGAATTGACACAATTTTGAAATTATACATTTTATTCATACGTAGGATTCGAATTTATTTATTTAATTTAATTACATTTTCTCGTTTTGATAAAACATTGTGTTCTTTTAACTTTAGACCCACTTATTATCCAATCGATGACTTTGTTGGCTCAGAATTATGCCTATTCCATTAGTTTTGCCCCATTCACATAAGTGGCATGGGGCAAATTCAAGGGGCGCCGTAATTGTCTCCATGCTCGTATTGTTAAACTTCACCACGCTTCACTTCACTTCACCTGTAACTCCACCAAGTTTTCAATCTAACCCAGAGTGGTTTACGGGGGGAAAGTCGAGTGAAAGTCGTGGACCGCTAGTGTTGTCGGAATTACAGTCGGAGGAGAGTGAGGTGAACGGTGACACATTTAGATCAAGAGTCAAGTGGTGAGGAGACTAGACTGAACTGGCGAGAACGAAGGGCTTTGAAATACCAGCGGGAGGTTGAAGCGGCAAAAGAAAAGAAACGACCAACGGAAGAAAGTTGGTACAGTAGAAGGACAACGTACCCTGTTAGATTTTTGCGCGTAGGATACCATGATTCGGGTTCTTCGGGAAGAAAGATACCGATACCAGCTGTGAAATTAACTCATGTTCAAATTTCTACTTTCGATAAACACGTGGATGAAGACTTTATAATTTTAAAAACTGAAGTTTCCAATAATAGCATTTCGTGTCGTGCAGTTGCCTGCAAATTGAAGTATTTGATTAAAAGCTAGAAAAAATGAATAAAATAGCCGTGCTGATAATAAATTTTGTATGCGTTTCTTGCCCCTACTTTATTACTACCTTAGCGATTTACTACATTCTGACAGTAAACCTTACAAAAACACAAACCATTGTATTGAGGAAGGGGAGACATGTTCGACATTTTGTGTGACAAAAACTTGTGTGACGAATTCATAATCTGTTTCAGAGGCGCGAATAAAGATGAACTGTCTGTAAAATCTCTAGCATTATTAAATAACGCTTATTGTGTGGACCTTCCCTTCTTTGTTCACAAGACAAAAGACTTTTGGTTAAGGAATGAATAAGGGTTCTCGCACGGGGCATGGCATCCATGGCATGGGATGAGACACCATGCCAGGACTGGCCCTTTTGTTTTTTTCAAAGGCCCAAAGGTATGCAATGTATGCATTCAAAATCCCCAGATGGCAAATAAAGGGTTTTAGTTTTTTTAAAGAAGTAGGAGGAGGAGGAGTGGCATTTACGAGGCGTTCGAATTTTTGTGGCTATCTCATCGTAAATTTAGAATTCTCACATTTATTGTTCTTCTGTTAAACGTTACACAGTTCGATCCCTGTGTCTCAGTTTACGACATACGCCTCGCGTCACAAAGTATCCTGGCGGAATTCCTTATTACAAAATTGCCATATTATGTTTTAATAGCCATCTGGATTCTGGATATTTTACGATCACGTTAAGAATGAAATGCATGGACGAGGAATCTATCTGTCAAAAACTCCCTAATTTCTGAAATTACTCATAACTTTTGTTTGAGAATTTAAAACATGATACTGCCTGTTTGTCTAACTACCAAAGGCAATTGACTCAAATGTATCTATTTTTTCGTTGGAATGTTTGGTAAATATATTGCGGTAGGCTGAACGTGATTTGCGAACAAAATCCTTAATTTCCTATCCCACCCAGAAAACGAAATTCTGAATATTTTGACCAGGTCTAAGTTTTACACCGGGCGACTCTTCCATGTGAATATAAATTCGGGGTTTTCGGAAGACGAAGTATTTTCTAAATGGTTGAACATATAATTCAGTCAAACGGATCCCTTTTTACTTCTTTCCTTTCGTATTCTTATCTTCCCAAGATAAACCGGAAGCACCGAATGAACTATTAAATTACACATGCCGCATAGAATTGTTTACAATGTCTGGTGTTTCTGACGCACCATTTCCCGGCCGTTTCAGACAGACCGTTTCATGCCTTGTCTACTTCCACGCTAAAATTTAGCACTTCAAAAACATTCATGACCTTACAGTTTAGACGTATACTAAGATATGCATTCTAAGTATGAAGCATTCAATGTACTCTACGTATTTCAGTTTTACATTTTCTGAAAACCGGAGTATTTTTTAAATAATCTGGAAGATCAGCAAATTTTCGTACGAATATAAATTGGTGTGTAAAATCGGCAAAATGAGAATTCCAATCAATCCAACGTCCGGTAGTCATATTTTTGTTTCATTTTGTGATCAAGGGAAACTATTTTTTGATAATCAGATCTTGGATCTAGTGACCTAATGTCTAATGTAGTCATCTCACCGCTTTCCAATTACTCAATAAATTAATCGACGGTTGTGTGTAAGAAGACATATTAGCCAAAGGAATTTGTTCATCTTGATTCGAATGAGAGAAGACTCTAAACTTTCACCATTCTGTTAAAATGATTTCTCATCTTACCTTCTCTAATGCAAATGTAATTTTGCCTGACCCCGTTTATGTTTAATGACTGATTTTACGAACCGGGGGATGTCGATGGGCGTATTTGAATTAATTCATTCTATTTGTACTTAAACGTATTGGAATTTGTCAAAGAAAGCACATAAATAAAAAATCAAATCAAATCAAATCGACGCAGAACCATAATTAACTTTGTGATGTTCCCATTCTCTGCTACTACCTCTGTGTTGAATTCAGATTATATGTAAAATGTGAATTGAATAGTGTTAGTTAGCGTACACTGTATGGTCGTTTTACGTTGGGAATTCAACGACAGTCACAGATACAGAAAATATAAACCTCTGTGACATGTAATAGTGAATGAGTTATGCGGTGGGAACAGAATTGAGATGAAATTCCTCTACCTTATGAATGATTTAAAAATCCACATGTTTGTTCTTATAAAAGCTCAACCCGTCTAACCATGAACTACTAAAAATGAATGAATGGAATTTAATTATTATTTTTGTATGTATGCAGTATGCTGTTGCCGTAAATCTATCAACTCAAAAAGAAATGAAAGAGTTTGGATGCACGTAGTTGATACCAGGATTCCATACACAATACCAAACCAGCCAGCCACTCTTTGGTAAAACTCCGAAAATAGGAAAATGAACCCGTTAATGCTGAAGAAGTACTACACAGCATGTACCATTACACATGTGTCTGTAATTCCTGTACTTCAGATCTCATAAGCAAATATGCATAGGTTCTGTGCACAAATACCAAGCTACTTCAAACGGTACACCAACCTATGCATTTTTCTCACAAACGTCAATTACATGTGACTCATTAAAATAATTAACATGAATAGCCCTGATTTTGATTTAAAATCTCAACTCTTCTGCATTTTTTTTATCCCCCGTACCAGCTCAGTATACATGTACTTACGCTGTTCAGAATTATTCTAGCCGTACCGTACACTATAACGAGTCTGAAACATATCAGTGTGTATATTGTAGAGTGATCCATCCTTGTGTGAGGTCATTTATTTCCCTTGTGAAATAAATAACCTCCCTTGTAAAGTGGGTTAGCATTGACACACGCTGTGGGTGTATCCCAAACGTGCAAAATCAAGGAAGTGGGTCAGCGAAGCAAAGAGATTTCTAACGCATTGGGTCATTCAGACGAAAAGGAGAAAAAGTACAAGGATTTCGATTGTTTATGCGTGAGAGCGTGAAGGTAAAGAGAACCAGAGAGAGGCTGGCAGAATTCCACTCACTCCACTTCAGACTTGCGAATATTACGCACTCTTTGGTCCTTCCGTATCAGCTCGAAGAAAAAGTGAGATTTGTTGAGTAAGAAGTTGACTGGAATTATACAACAAGTAAGCAACTATTAAACTTGTACTACATTTTCTCAAGTTTGGTGTTTTTATTTGTTCTGTACAAAACATTCGGGAGATATTATTTCTTCAGAGAGTGCACTAGGACATAGAGACCTTTCATGTGGTCCTTACGAACCGTGCGTGAACCGTTGACCTAATGGACTTACAAAAACACAATTTGGACAAAGACAATTAGGAGAGTAGTGTGCGGGTGTCGGACCGAATTTGTGTTTCTTCTCGGACTGTATTTTTGCGGACTACATGAGGTAAAAATCGTTCCTATGTTTTCGTCTCTTCTTGCATCGTTTATTTAGTATTATTAAGCTTGGGGAGATCATTTTCTGTTTAATCACTTCACTATCCATGCATACATCCATATAAACATTATACAAAATTACGCATGGGAAATAATTGGTTTTTTTGTTGTTGTTTCTCTCTGATTCTGATTACACAGACATTTTTATGTCTACCAGGAGAATGTCACACAAAATAGCCAGAATTTTACAGTTGATAATTTTTGTAATAATATTGTTGATGTAAATATTTTTTTTGGGTTCTTTCAAAATTCACCAAAATCTAAATTAATTAAAACTAGGCCGGAGGCTCTGCCGGATTCTCTGCCGGATGTTGTTAGGAATTAATGGAATTTTAGGAAATTATTTTTTTATGTGATTTATACGGACCCTAATAATAGAATACGAAACGCCCGCTAGGAACTCTGCAGAAATATTTTTGGAGAGTTCATTTTCTTTCAATTTATTTTCAATAATTATACAAAATTATGTTTGGTTTTGTGTGGACCGATTAATTTTAATTTTGATGAAACTTTGATGCGAAATGGGATGAATTGAATAAGAAAATCAGGGTGTGGCATGAAATACGGTAAGTAGTAAGGAAACGGTAAAGGACTAACTAAAAGGACTAAAAGGACGGAATAAAACATCAACACCAACAAGTCCATCCACCTTTGACCTGGCCGAATGTTCCCTCCGGACGATCTCCATCTCCCTCATCCTAGTTCTATTCATGATTGGCAATGTTGAATCCAACCCCGGGCCCCCAAAGCTAAAACACTATTATATCCCAGAATTTAGTTTACCACCAACCTACCTGCTGCATATCTTTCCAGGAATCACCTCAGCCCGTGGACAAAAACTTACTCAAACAAATGATCGGACACTTCAGCTTCACCATCATCGAACACAAATACACATATGCAAAATCTGTATATGGTGCAGTCTGTGAACTAATGGGCTTGGAGAATAAAATAAAAAATAGAGAATATTTATGTAGTCTATATAACAAAAAAAATAATTATGTAATTTCTTTACAGGTGAATAATAACGACACGGGTACACCCGCCACTGCCACATTGGAGAAACAAGGAGAACCAATAACATCAACTCTTAAGGTATTTACGCATTGCCAAAGACTACAACATTAATCTATTATAAAATATATGCTCTTTGCAGATATCCATTGATGCAATATCCCGTGATGACCTACTCACCCAAATCCACTCCATCCCAAATTGGTTCAAACTGAGCAGGAATCCAACAATGCCAAACTCCTTACAAAGCATTATTCTAAAATCTAAGGGTCTACCAAATCTGGATCTACTGGTATAATGTTAGGTTTTAATTCTGAAGATACTTTTCTTAACACAGTCCCAAATTCACTTTCAGGACCTTTCTTATCCACATCCTCAATCAACTACCCTTCACTTCACAGGCAAGCACACCAGGAATACCCTATCACAACGTAGAAAACAGGACAAAACGAAGAAGGCGACCGACCGACCAGCTAAGATTCCTTCTAAGAGTAATTCTAAGCCTAGCAATAGTACAATAGGTAGTGCACCAAAAGCAGATGAGATTTTCAGAATAACAGAAAGGTTAGTCAATTAACAGGTCAAACATGTCTTTCACAGACACATCTGGCCAGGTTTGCGACAAGGCTTCATACCACAATAAATTAGTCACGTTCAAAGTTACTCATAATATTCAAACACTTTTCAATGCACTTGGCGTAAACTACAATATCAACGATTGTTTAGTCGTATGCTTCAGGTGTCGTGATGCTTTGAGTTCAAAAAATGGCAAAATTCCTTCGAAGGCCATGGCGAATAGGATTACCTTGGCACCAATTCCACCTGAAATTACTCGCCAGTTGAACATTAAATTTATATATTTTTCTATTTACTTCATTGTTCAACGCAACGTATCCAGAAGTTTTGCAGTGAAATTATTATGACTGTTGATGTCCATACTTAATTACATCCTGGTATTTCCATTGTTGTAATTATATTATTTCCATTTGATATATTCAAAATATTCTCTAAAGTAGGTAGAAATGATGCATTGATATACAGGATGCGACAATTAGTACTCTTTGTTTGGGCTATCTATTGTCGTACCGGATGTAATTACCAACACGCAGGACATGGGACATCCATCCGGCGTGTCTGTTGGCATGTCTGATTGCGTGTCAGATCACCTGCGGCTTATGCGTGGGCGGGGAGGGTTTGGTGTGGGGGCGGTGGGGTTGAATAGAAACGCGCCGAGCGCGCCCCTCAGGCCGGCCCGGGTCTGCTTCGCAGATTTAAATTTAATGAAAATACAAAAAAATCTTCACGGATTTTGCAATCGATGAAGTAATTTTTTTAATTTTTAATTTAATTAAATTTCTGTGAAGAAATTATACAACTACGAATTAACTAGAATTTCTAATAATTTTTAATTGATTCTATGCATTTCTAACTTATTAGAATGAATTGTCATTTAATTTTACTTGATGTGATATTTTTTTTGAAATTAAGCAGTGATTTCAAAAGTGACACTTTTTTCGCACTATTTGTAATTAGGTTCATGTAGGATCACGGTGTTCAGATCTGTAGCGTTCGACTGCGTACGAGACAGACACAGACGGGCGGACGGAAAAGTTACGGTCTATGCGCAGCTACGCTGCGGTAATAAGCATGTATCTATCGATGTGGGTTTGGGAGGAGAATTCCCAGTACAGCACCACCATCACATCTGATTAGCGAATGTTATTTGTGAGGGTTATGATCCGTCACACCCTGGGAGGTTTGATTTTTGACATTTGAAAATAAATTTTGAGAAAAGAATTTTTGGAATTTTATTTCCGAAATTTTAAAATTATTCTAATGTTCCCCCCTGTAAACTTGAAATGTTTACGCGTTGTCGTTGTACCCCACACTGATTTCTGAAACATTCGTTTCAAGCCCAATGCCATGTATGAGGTGTGTACACTGAAATAAAGTTTGATAAATTTTTTCAAAATATGTTTAAGATGTACAAAATGCCTCAAAATTAGAATTTTCACATTCATTCATTCATTTTCACATTCGGGACGAGAAATAGAAGGGGCCGGGCATCTTGAAGGGCTGTTCCGGGCCAGAACTGAAAATTTTTTGGCTGGGCCGGGCTAGGGCAGAAAATTTGGACCTTTTGCCGTATCTAGGGTGTGCTATGACTCACAATATAATAGGAAGTATGAAGTCTGCATAGAGTATAAGATCTGCAACTAAGAGAAAACAGGGGGTTTGGGTAAGGGAAAACAGGGGGGGTTGCACACAATTACGTCCAAGAAACGATAACGCTCGGACCCCTTCTCCTCCCGATGAGGAGGCTGGTGATTTTCCAACAAAATGTCCAGCCAAGAAAAAAGGAAATAGATAAGATTTTTTTTAAGATCAGCGTCACAATAGATTTTGCTCTAAATGGCAAAATCGTTTGTGGCCTCAAAAATCGAAGGTTGACGTTCAGCCGAAACGAAGTTTCTGCTTCCTCACGCCAATTTTCTAATGTTCCTATTAATGTGGGTGCCTGCTGTACGTTGAACTGATAAAACATTCTCTTTTTTATGTCCTCCCTCGCTAGCTCAAGACTTACCTCGATACCTTTTGAAAAAAAATTAACACAAAAGTAGATGTTAATACATAAATCATCCTTGAATATGATATTGCATGATATTTTAGAGTCAAACTATATAATTAATATAAAAAAATATAAAAAAATAATAAGAAGTTTTAACTTCAAATGTTAATTTTAAATGGAGTAAAAAATGGTCCAATGGCTGTGAGGCCAATAAGACTTTGGTGGATTTTTTTAAACAAATTATTGATTTTAGAGTGTTGGACCTAAAGAAGTACAGTACTCAACAGTACATCAAAAGCGGTCCAATGAATTTGAGGCCAATAAAACCTGGATTGATTTTTTTACAAATCACTGGGAATTATTAGTTACAAAGTTGTTGGACCTAAAGGAGTTACAATAGTGCGTAAAAGAAATCGGTAGATCTCAAAACGGCCCAATGACTCCGAGGGCAATTAGACTCTAGTGTAAAAAACTAAGTTACCGGGTATTATAGGTTTCCGACATTTGTCCAATGATTAAATTAAAAATATCTTTAGGTTTACGTTTTAATAAAATTACAAGAAACGTAATGCATGAAAAGAATAAAAAAATATTACGTTAAGTTAACATTAATAAAAAAAATAGAAATCTAAAAATGATATTAAATTAGAACGTTCCGGACTCAAAATTGAGCTCACCACGGAATAATTTTATTAGTTCTTGAACTTCAGAAACAACGACCATGTGTCCACATCTTTTGTATACGTCGTAAACCCCGTGCATGTATCTACTGAATAATTGAACTGAATTTCGCGCGTATGTGTTTCTAAATCTTGGTCTTAAGGTATGGAATCGTACAAATCATATTACCTTTTCAGGATATCCATTTACACACTCAGAAATTTCAAGAGACGGTAATGTATCATTTTGTACTTCTGCCGTTGCAAGTGAACAAAAAAATGTCGTGTGAATGAATGTGAGGCTGAGACCTGGCTTTAACCTCACTGCAGGGTTTATAATGACTCACGAGACTTTCCCTTTCGATATTAGAGCCTACCCGACAACTAACGGGGAGAGCTTTATGTTGAATATTTTTTTAAATTAGGAGACCTACTTTGTTGTTACCAAAAAGAAATTTGAAATCCGGATTGGTGGGTCATTTCATGCATTGCTCAGGAAAGGTCAAGAAAAATGCAAGTAAGGTTCAGATATTGTTGTAAATATTTTATTGGGATAGAGTGACGTTCGGGACTGAAAGGTCTGAGCGAGGTCATGTGTTGTGTAATGTGTGATGTTTGTTTTGCTTTTGTGTGTAGAATGGAGAGGAAGTGAGATTGCGTTTGGCCTTTGAGTTGAGTGGAAGTCTAGTTTGGAGTCTTTGAGAGTGAAGGTCGTTTTTTGCTTGTGTGGAGTTTTGCGTTTCTTGTGTGTCATTTGTGCTCTTCAATCCATTTATTTCCAATAAATAATAATTTAATATTTAAAATATAAATTACAAGTTTTTCTTAGGAAGTGTGAGTCCTTGAGACCGTTTAGGTAATAAACCACAAATTATTTAATTACGAATAATTAATCATCTGTGTTGTGTGTTCGTTTCTTTGGGCTTTGCGTGTGTACGTTGTTTATTCTCATGAGCTTGAGTCGTGAGTGTGAGTTTTGCGATTGTTGAAAGTGAGAGTGAAAGGGTTCAAGTGTTTCTCACACTTGGGAGAAAGAAAGAGTTAGCAGTCCTCACACTACAATTTTAAATAAAGATCTGAGAGCTTACATGCAAAGCGCAAAAGATAAGCTATGAGACAAGAATAAGATTTGTTGTGTAGGAGCATCCTCCTTGAGTTTATTATTGCGAATGAGAGCTGCGTCGGCTAATCAGAGCTTATGTACTCTGTTTTGTGATCGCTGGTGATGGCGGAGGAGGGGTTGTGGTGAGTGATTGATAGCTATCAAGTAATGTTTATGTTTGCTAAATGTTAATATTTGTGTGTTATGTATATGTTTTTTTTTAGGGTTGGGACGATTAATCGCCAACACTCGCAATCGCGATTAATCGCGATTATCGACGAAATAGTCGCGATTGTTTTGCGATTAGTATTCGCAGTGCAAGTGGGGTGTCTAAAGAAAGCAGACAGTCTAGCGGGCTCTATTCTGACATAATTTTTAGTGTCGAAGGGCGAATTCAGAGACTACAAAACGAACTATGCCGACTGCTAACAAATACTCCAACATTCTTTTATTCCAAATGAACTATATGGTCAATAGCGCTTTGAATAGGTTAATAAATAGAACAGCTCAGTATTTAAAGTTTAGATGTGGCAAATTGTAATTGCAGAAGGCCAGTTCTTCTCCATGACGCGGCAAAAGTCTGTTTCTAGAATCTTCATAAATGTTCCCTGTTTCCGAAAATAGTCTCTCACTGTAAACGCTGCTAGCCGGGGCGCTCAAGTATTCTAACGCCAGTGTCTTAAGTACTGGGAACGTCTTTCCATTCTCTTTCCACCATTGAAAAGGATTCTTGTTTCTTTGAATGAGCGGAAATGAACAGTAGAGTTGCATTTCTAATTTTACAATTTCATTGTTGCTAGTACTACCAGATGCACTCCCAGAACTTTGCACTTCCAGGCCGGATTGTTTACTTATTTCATCATAGCATTTCCAAAGTGATTCGTGTGTGTGCTGTCTTGATGTTTTTGGAGGTGTTGGTCCGCTTGGTGCCTCCGTAACAATTGACTCAGTTTGTCTATTTTTGGCATCGCGAATTAAATCTCGAATTTTGTTTTGTACATCTGTTCTTGTCTGATCTTCGAAGAATGCAGACTTATATCGTGGGTCCAGATAAGTTGCAAGAAAATAATTTTTCTGTTCTACTAATTCTGCGAAGCGTCCGACCAGACTTTTTACTAAAGTTCCTACTCTTTTATGAGCATTATTCGCTGTACTAAGGTATTTCTTCAACGTGGCTACCGTGGGGATGACCTCAGAATTTACTGATTCGGACTTGCTAATCGCTTTAGTTATTTCTTCGAAAGGCTGAAGTAAAGATAACGTGGCTTGTAAAAGGTCCCATTGGTTTTTGTTCAGATTGGTAATTGAGGAACCCGCTGCAAAAACGCTAAGACTACTTTTCAGGTCAAGAATTCTTTCGAGCATATAATAAGTTGAATTCCATCTTGTGGAGACATCCTGAATAAGTTTCAATTGAGGTAGATGAAGGTTGGTTTGAACCTCCCTTAGATCCGAACAAGCTGCTGAAGAATGATTGAAGTGCGTGACGATGTTTCGGCAAACAGCTATCATGTCGATAATTGTACGTTGTGATTTAATCGAGTCTTGAATTACTAGCTGCAATGTATGCAAGAAGCATGAAACACTATCCAACTGGGCATCATTTGTTCCCTTTTTCATATTACCAGCACTGTACCGCACAACAACATGGAACCGTTCTCCGCTCACTTTCCACTGTAGGAGCATTGAATTCAATGCTGTGGCAATGTTTTCACCGGTGTGGTGACCTGGAAAATGTTTTGCGTGTAGTACAGCTCTTTTCAGATCAAAATTCTCTCTAAGCCAATGTGCGGTAAATCCAATGAAACTTTCATTCGTGTGGGTCTCTGTCCATATATCAGAAGTAAAGGATATATACTTCGCTTCATCAAGTTGCGCCGAAATGGCAACAACGCATCTGCGATAAATATCAGGAACTATGTTTCTCGTGAAGAAAGCCCGACAAGGTAACTGCAAAAGTGAAAAAGAAAAGAAGAATAAATTCTTCCTATCAAACATGAAAAAGGAGACCGCAAATAATATTTAACATCTCAGTTTAGTTTATCTTACATCGTAAGTTCGGACTGGAGTGAATCCTCTCTTTTCAACGACACGGTAAGGCTCATTATCAAGTACGATCATCTCTCCTATTTTGTAGTTCATTGCGATTGCTCTTTCATCATTGGGAGTCCATTTCTTTTGTTTACTCAAAGAAGTCGGAATAGTTAACTGGCTTGATTTTCCTTTGGAATCCTGTTTCTTAGCAGCTATCATATCCTCATCAAATTTCATTTGTTCAAACTCTTTTTTGTGCTTGGCTTGTAAGTGACTACGCATATTCGTCGTATTCACACATTTTTGGCTGCCCCTGGTAATAATTGCATCACAGATTTTACACTTCACCTTTAAAATGTCCGGCGTAGAATCGTAGTGCATCCAGACACGGCTGGTGGTTTTCAACTTTGGTGGACACGCAGATCCCGAGCCCCCTTTATTACAGTACCTCGCGCGTACAGTCGGAATTGCCTCCTTCTCCGCTTTCTTTAGACACCCCACTTGCACATGCGAAAATAATCGCGGCAACTAATCGCTAATCGCGATTATTTTCGACACGATTAATCGTTAATCGCCAAACAAGATTTTTGGCTCATCGCGATTAATCGTTAATCGCGATTCGCCAAAAATCGCCAATCGTCCCATCCCTAGTTTTTTTAATGAAAAATGGTATACAAATGTGTGTGCATGTGTATATTATGTGTTAACACCCGTATTCAGAATCGCAGTGGCTTTCTAATGAGCCATGTGGGGAGTAAATAGGGCAAGGCGTTCCACCGCTACGGTCAATCAAAGTAGTGCAGATACTTATGGGCCACCCTGTACATGAGATTAGGAATGAGAAAGGAAGAATAAGATAGCGATAGAATGGAAGGAGCGAGTGGAGTACGGAAAGAACCAAATCTCACAAAAAGTTTTTGTTGTTAATGGATGGAGAGGGGATAGATTGTGGGGAATGGAACCGATATTTTGTGAACTTGTATTCTTGATGACCATTTGTTTCTTTTTCCCTCTTATTAAGTATCCGTGTCAGTGGAATGGCAATAGTTATAAATCTGCTAGAGATAAATATATATAGCATATAGCGGTGTTTGTCGAAAAATATTTGTGTACACTAGACAATAACTGGAATTGAAGTTGTATAAACAGAAATAAAATTGTTGAACCGGTTGTGTTCAACAGACAATGCATCAACAATGGAAATATAATTTTCTCGATGTCACAGGATGTCTGATATGGAAG
>JAQIXO010001135.1:0-13700 GCA_034700305.1 Protaphorura armata
AATTAAAAAGCAAATATTTTGTTGATTGATGAGTGTTTTTGACAATTCTTGAAACCACCTTCGATTCAAATGTCGAAGTAATTTAATTAAGAATTTCGATAATTAAGGATATCGACAATTTGTTTAAGATTAATATACAGTAAATGACCGATTAATCGCATGGGTTCGAATAGTTGCCTGGGTTCGAATAAACGCCGGGGCAAAATTTTCATATTTTAATTAAAAGCCGGGTTAAGTAAGCCTAAAATCCCTGGCCGAATAATCGCCTGGGTTCGAATAAACGCCGGGTGAAAAAGTCTATATTTTAATTAATAGCCCGGGCGATTAATCAGTCATTTACGGTAGAAATATATTTTATTTGAGTCGTAACTTTTAAATACTGGTAAGATTTGAGTTGGAGAAGACACACCCTATAACCAGGTTAACTGAATAATTTTCTAGAGTTGGAAATGCCCACCGTTGTAGAAATTGTAGAAAGGGAATGTGTAGACATTCCTAACCCATTTCCATCCAATACATTTCCGTAGTGTTTGTCTTGTAGCCAGTAGTGAGTCCCTCCCTCTATCGCATATCGGTGTAATCCTCCGCCCCTATAGATCTCAATTCCTTGCCTTACGAATACCCAAAGGATATGCTTGATTAGGTCTTGGTTTTGGAACAGGAGTTTGGGTTGAGTCAGTGTATCTCCTGTATACTTTCCCTTGGCGCACAAAATAATGCCCAGAATAAACAGATGTCACGTGTCACTTTCCATTCATGTATGGATTGGTTCACAAACTCGGGGTTTGAACTGGTGTCGGATACAATGAAATTGTTCAAAATTCTACCATGTTTTCGATTCTGTAGACGAATTAAAGGATTCCATAATACGGCCTGTACTACAGGATAAAAACTTCTTTTCGATGAGTCAAATGTCAAAGAGTCAAAGGGCGACCTCGGACACGAGTTTGAACACGACCTTATTCAATCTCGCTTATGATCTCCTCATATAGTTTTCAAAGTTAAAAACAGATCCAAGGCTCCATTGATGAGCCAGTCCAACAATGTACCCTTTGCCTCGTTGTCCATGAAATACATGTCGCTGACATAACACTTGATCGGAGCAAATGCTATTAGCTCCATTTGATCCAATTTCATCTCCCTCCGACTTTGACTTTGATTTAGCTTCAAGCGATGTTTAAGTTGAACTGACGATTCGTAAACATTTGCCATGAAGTAAGCACCGAATAATAAGATAAAGTAAGAGCAGGGGATTGCAATCACGCACATGAGATAGAAAGTAGTGCTTGTATACTCTCTCAGCTGAAATACGACGTATATTGACACCATTGATATATTTCCAGCAACCAGTTTCACTACTGGAGTAAAAATGCGAGAATATGCATTTCTGTGAAGATTGTTCAGAAGGTGTATTGAGCGGTAGGCTTGTGTGGTTTCCTCCAATCCTTTGTCTCCAATTTCCCAATCGTGGCTGCAATTAGATAAGGATCTTTTGTTAAATCACCGGCAGTATTTTAAACGTATCTCGACAACTTACTTGAGCCAAAAGTTGGCGCATGTCAAGTACTCAAAGAACACTACAAGAAGTGTTGTGTATGTGTGCATGAAGAGAAATACTGTGGTTGATTCCAGGATACAGAAGATAGCAAGTGATGATTTTGTTTTGTAACGGCCAGGCAGCGAGGAATACAGAAATGCAGGATGTTCGGGGTACACCAGGAACGCCAATGCGACAATCCCAACGAAAATATAGAAACCGGCCATGCAGAACTGAAGAAATTTTTCTATTTTGGGTCCAAAAACTCTCGCCCAAAAATTTTTGAACCTGTAAACGTGTTTAAAATTAATGCATGAGTAATCACAGGATTTACATCCAGAATTATAAACCTGTAAAAATAACTTACCGTATTTTTTGTTGAAACGTGTGGTCAGTTGTTGGAGGTGTAAAATGTCATCCATACAAAGTGAATTTGTAATGACATTTCCGAACGCACATGCGCGGCAATATAATAGAAAGAAATGCACTATGGCTTCATCTAAATTTCTTGAAACATCGTATCTTGCAAAAGTAATGGATAAGCGAATTACAACAAAACCCAAATATGCACTACCAATAAACGAGACAACTGAAGACACATATATCTTCCATTTCTGAGTTGTTGGGATTGCTCGGCATTCATCTGAGTCCCAATCATTTGGTGTGAGACCCAGTTTACAAGTAATTCGCAGGATGGAATTGATGAGTTCTGCTTCGATTTTTGTTAACATTATGGAACAATGGACAAAATGAGAAATTCTACATTCAAAATGTATACTATTTTGTATCGGATATTTAATTGTGTTTTATGATTTCAGAGGAATTTTTTCGTATTTATCCTTCTGGTGAAAACCACTCGCCGTAAACAATAATGGAGGGAGTACCGTATTTTAGGAACGTAATTTAAAAAAACTATGTGAATGTGGATTGTGGCACTCTTCTGACAAATTATTTCAAGGATCCGGATCCTCCAGATACAATTGCATAAATGTACACGTATAAAATACATACTATCAAAACTGGGTGTACGCTGGCATATCTGTATATATTCCATCACCGTTCATTAAAACAAGTCCGACTGTAAAATACAAGTTTGTTTGTCCCAGCCGATGGAATAGAATTCACATAATTTGATAAATAGTTGACTCCCATCGAATGTTTCAAAACCGACCTAATACCTTCAAATTTGCAACTTTGAGTTCAAGTTGCAAGATGATGTTTAATTACAAGCTTTTGAAGTTCAACATGAGCGATATAGTAATTTAGAATTCATATCTGAGCTACATAATAAAACTCTGCTTTTACAAGGCAGGCATTGAAATATGAGAGGTGTTCCGCCTACAGTTCCACGTTTCGCATTTATTATTGTACAATGAGAATGACAACTAAATATAGAGCATGATACTTACAAAAGGTCACATTGAGGCGGTAGATAGGTTTCCTGAAAATTCCTTGTTCAAATTTTTGAGAAATGGTAACTGGTGAAATGAATAATTATTATTTAATTTTTTTTTGTCCGACCTCATATTGGAAGCCCCGCCCGCTTTCAGTCTTCACAACACAACAAACAGATACGACTTGAATCGTGTTTTCAAAAGTTGTATTCGGAAATTAATAACTAAATCTTCAGGAATGCACGATAAGGAGAACTTCAAGCCTTGGTGTATTAGTGCTTATTTCATCCCTTTTTGATTAAACACAGTCGATTGTATAATTATTTTACTCTACGAAATATACCGGATTCCAAATGTAGTCATAACAATTGAATCAAAATTTGAATAATTAAATTCCCAACCTCAAGATGTCTATGTGCTCAATTGAATTTTATTATTTCAGAGATAACAATATTTAATTCCTGTAATAAGATCGTCCGTCCGATAACACATAAAATGCGGCTCACATTACAAGAATGTGCAATGTAAAGAGCCGACGAAAGTTTCTTTAATAAAAATATTATGATTGCCTTTTCCAAATAACATACAGGATATTTCTGACAAAATTGGATAATTTCAATAAATGTAAAAACATGTATAATATTTCAACCCAGTGAATTTCTGTGTAGTATTTATCATGTACGTACTTTTGCTCGTCAGAAGCACAAGATAAGGGTAATTCTAATCTTGTTCTTCATACTGTATGAATTGTGCCTCTAGCCTGACGATAAATAATACTTTGGTTATCTATTATTGGAGGTGGTATTTGTACATTATCACGGTTCCCTTCTGCTTATCGTATGTTTCTATATGTACGTATGCAGTTTCTTCAGTCAATCCCATTATCATTTACATAATTTTCGGCAGCAAATACAGTAATAACTGGACGGACATTCATTGCATATATACCGTTCAACTTGTGTTGTAAAATTAATGTAATAAATGTTCCACGGTACATATACTGTGTAGATAAATTATAAACATAGGTAGTTTTCCTGTTTACCAGACGTACAAATATTTCCCAGTTTTACGCGTCATGTTTGTCAGACCCGACTAAATCTGCAACGTATTTACAGTGCAAAATCCGAACAAATTATCCGACTCCGTGCATAACAGTAATTAGCAATTATTATTTCCATAATTTGGTTTTATTTTTGGTGGGAAATAGTAGTACGTCATAATTAAGGAAGGATATGTCATTGCAATGACATTGTCATGAGTCATGAGTGCAAATGTGACTATGCATATGAGACATGTGAGATATGCATGTCAAAAGCGTTTCCTTGTAAGTGTAATAAAACCATCATCGGGTAATGTTATTCTATACTCACTACATTTTATACACTGTACACTCACTCATAATACATCCCACATTCAAACCTACACTCCTTACTGTCCTTACTCGTAAACAAACATTCCTGCCAACTGAACATTTACAATCAACTGAATTTACATTTTCATATTTTTTCAGCTGGATAAACTTTCAATCGAGTACAAAATCAACCGTTGTCAATTATGAGTATCATTTTTTGTAATTCCAGACCAGTGCAGTGATTGTTCTACGCGCGGTAAGCTGAAATATTACATTTTATATTATAAAAGTAAGTACAAGGAAAATATTAATTACTTTCTCCATTGCGCATAGGGTTAAACATTATATTATTTTTATACGTTTCCTCCAATGTCAATTGGAATTACATCCATACGTGGATACATGATACGCACTCTGGGCATATTTTAATAGTTTTTATTTTCCTTTAACTTCAGATTATCAAGGCCATTGATACTGTCGTTTATAGTAAGATGGAGAATCAAAGGAATAATGCCGTGAAAGTGATAGGAATAGAGAAGGGGATCCTTGTGTCAACTGGAGAATTGCCAACAATTTTGATTCATCCGAATATCATTGGTAAAAAGGTATCAGTAGTTGCTGTGAGCGGGGATAACACTACTCGTCATTGTCGTAATTGGAAGTCATTTGTCCTGAATTCTATGATGAAATACTTGGAGTGTGAGGGCGCAGGAAATTGGCTCGCATCTGTCTGGAAAACACGGAATCGAAATATGTTTCATGCTAACCAGGCTGACCCCATAGCAAGTGGAATTTATTTTTGGCCTGTTCCATTTTTGATTGAGAACAGCTCTGGAAACACGTCTGCCATTATTCTCATGGATGTTGTGGACAATGAACCTGGAAATCCCTTCATGGCACTCGCTACCCTCATGTCTTCCACGTTAATCTCTATAAGTGTTGAGCGTGAAAACGTACGTAAAATTAATAGGTTATTCATACATAAGATCGTTATGACCGCGTATATGTACGTTAAAATTTAAAAAAAATATTAACTAAAGTTTTTATTATTTTACAGTTGAAATCATTGGAAGCATTTGGGAATATATATAAACCCGAGAGTTCAATTTCCATGAAATCCAGACTAGAGCAATTCATTCCAATTATCTTTGACGCTGAACCACAAACTGGACTGTCATTCGGGGCAAACAGTGGGATATCATTTTACCCAAGCGCTGACGCTCAGAACGACGAGAATTTGTTCGCAAAACTACTCCAGAAAACTCAATTCTGGTTTCTACCTCATCAATTGTTGATTTGCAATGACAATGAAAATACAATTTCACTAGGACAGGAATTTACAAAACATTTCAAGAAATTATTTCGTGATTTAGATGCTGACTGTCTTCCGTGTATTTACAAACCAAGCACCAACTCAGATTCAGAACTACTCAATTATCTTCTCAGTTCTTTTCAACGTGTGGCGGACTTGGTTGAAAGTGGTTTCTTTAAAGAATGTCACGACAATATTGCTCTTACAAGATCAGAGAAATCTCAAGCGATTTGTATGGTTTCCGTTTCCACTGAAGTCGAAATGTTGGACCTATCAGAATCATCCCCCGTTCACGCCGATTGGATTTCATTTGTATCGCCAACAGAGGTCGTCCAAAATCCGCAACCAAAATGTAGTGATAATTACTCGGCTGATTCAAAGAATAATGGAAATGGAAACGTGAATTCAGCGTTGACATGTACTAAGTTTGGTGGAAATTTGCCTGAAGCCCATGCAAGATGTTTGAACAAACCAACTCAAATTCCAACACAGTTGAGCAATCAAGAAAAGGACGAATTAATGCAGGATTTCATACGGAGTGGTCGACGGGATTACACCATTTGGCTTAAGGCTCACCCTTCTACAGAAATGTCAAAATCATCTGTCCAAAATGATCATGAAGAATACGTAAGAGGTTTTTTCATAAAACTGAAAGAATTTTGTGACCATCACTCCATGGAATATGAGGAAAGAGTTAAGGATTGTGAACGTATTATGAGTCTTGAATTTAAGAAAACTTTTGACAGCCGCCAAAATCAAAGAAACTCAATAGTAAGCGAGAAAACCAAAGAGGCTATTCAAGTGGTCATAGAAAACTTAATAAAAAAATACACCAAGAATATGGAACCATATTGCTACAAGATTGAGACTACGCCAAAATTACTTCAGGAGTCCCATCAAAATAATATGGACAAAATGCTCCAATTCGTGGATAATTTTTGTGAATTTAATGACGTGGATAAAGTGGATAGTCAAAAGGATAATTTTCGGAAGACACTTGAGGACAAATTCGTTGAGTTGGAAAATACTAGAAGAAATTTCAGAAAGGAAATCCATGGAATAATTGAAAACGGAGTCGTAGAATATTCACAACAAATGAGATGCGACATGATTCAATTGGTTCAAGGGTCATTCAGTCTTGATCAGTTCAAAACACTTCATCTAAATATTTTACGACGCCTCACATTCATAGCATCCGTGAACCCTGCATATACAAACTATATCCAAGAAGAAATAACGAAACAGAGTAAGACCACAAAGTACCGATTCGATGACATGGCCGACTCAATTTTTAAGTATAACAGAGAAATGCGTAAATACAGTGAGATGTACACCTGCTTCTCAGCTCAAAAGTTCAGCGAACTAAGCAATAAGGTGAAGAAACGCATCTTAGAAAATCATCAATCGAAATACAAGGACATTGATATTGATCTCCTCCACACTGGATTAGCCGTTGTTGAAAAATCAGCGGAAGCTCACAACAAAGAAATCCAAGAGAATGTCAAGAAAGAAGCAGAATATGCGCTGAATCACATCAAAAATCACTACAACGCTGAAATGAAGTCCAGGCTTGAATCCAATATATTCCAGAGTGAAGATCTTCGATTAATGCACGAGAAATTAAAGATGGATTGTTTGATGGCATTCACAGAATCCTGTAACTTCCATGAAGATTCTGGAATTCCGGACAAGAAACAACTTCTGCTGGAAAAACTCGATACTTGTTTCATAGGTTTTTCTGAATCCAACGAATTTAAACTTGAAAATTCAGTTAAAATTATATCAACCACAATTCTTAAATTGAAGTGTCAATTCGTTGAGATCATTAAAGGGAAAATTAATCAACGTACGTATTCCCCAAGGGAATTTAAATCGCTCACAGATGAGACTATGTGGGAGGTTATTAAATTGCTGGAACTTGAAATTCGAAAAATTCAATTTGAAAATGTCAATGTCCACAAGGAAGCCTTGAGAAAATCGTTGGAAATTGAAATACCTGGACTTCAGACTGAGAATCAGAAAAAATGGATTTTACATGAAAAGGCAAGAAAGAAACAGGAAGAAGATGACAGAAATAAGGTAGGGCCACTTGAAAGAATTTTCTTTTCATTAATCGAATGTTCAAAACGGTATTTCATAGTTCATGGGATAATTTTTTTAAAAGACCAAATAGATAGATAGATAGATAGATAGATAGTTGCTTTTGTTATTCGGTCAAGACTTTTCAGGGTTAACTGTTGTAATTATTATTATATAATATTATAATATTATTGTAATTAATAATATTCCTTTATAATTTCAGAACGCAATGGGTAGTACTTATTGTAGTACTGATTTTGGTGAATATTATCCACTTGCACGTCAAGTACAAATAAAAGCAAAGTTAGAAGAACATTTTCAAAATAGTCGGACAAAATGGATCACAGAAAACAACGGACAGGGTGATGCGGACACAAAGTTGAAAGAAAGAGGTTAACAATTTGTACAGTTCATTAAATATATTTCAAAACGACGATAAATTGATACCTGTGTGTCGTTCCAGGTGAGAGAGTTGGTCATGTCCTATTGAGACACTAAATATACATTGTTGTCCTTTCTTGTTCTTTAGATTCCGTGAAAGTCTTCATTTCGGATATATCTAGCCAAGTGATAGCCTTGTCTCGGGAAATAGACAGGTTCGAAGGTCCTCACTTTACAGATAAATATCGATCCCTGAATGAGAAAGGCTGTAAATTTCAATTGAAGTTAAACCAAATTGAAATAGGAGGGAGATTGGATGTTGAAGAAGAGAGGAAATCTTTATTGGTTGCTGCCGAAAAAGCTGTGAAAAGATTGGCATCTAAAGTTCATCCGGATGGAAAAGTTTGTCCCGAGTGTGAGTTAAAAATACTCTAATGAAACTTTCCAATTTAACATTGAAATGCACATTTGTAACACAAGGATTCATTAGTTACGCAATTATCCTTCCACGATCTTGTAAACCTTTCCCAATTTTGAATTTCATTATTTTGAGTCCACAACGTTGACAAACCAATAATTTATTTTGTATTTGCATTTCATAAACTTGTGGAATTAATAAAATAATTTAGACTCATACAACGTATACACCTGCTCCCATTTATATTCATTTCATCTTTATAAATCATTCGTCTATACTGCACTTATGATCGTAACTTGGTTCGTAGAGATAGGAAATTAAATTCAAATGTAGTGATCTGTCATAATTTAAAAAATTCGATAACTCGGGCTTTTGTAAAAGGCAACCTTAATGACATTTCTAATCCTTTCATATGTGATTTAACTTAACCACGCAGTGTGTCCGATGTGTTGTGTACAACAGCCAGCTTACCATGCACTCCAAAACTACTCAAGGTCGTAAGTTATATATCGTAGTCACTTAATTTAATCGGCTCCTTCTGTCCGTGCACATTTTAATCCAATGTTTAACTATGAACTAACAATAAGACAGACAGTGATGAATACATAGTTATATTTAAATTATAATACAAGACACACTACTTCCTCTTGTCTGGACGTTAGTTGCCCTCGGCCTTGCCTGTATGGCGAGGAGTGGCCATAATTCGAATGATTGAGAGAATGATGAATGAGTGCGTGGGTCCAGTCAAGATTGAAAATGTGATTGGACGATTGGATTGAGTTCTTGGAACAAGTGAAATTTATGGACAAATAGATTGAATTCCTCATTTCCACTCCATCACATGCACATGAGAAAAAGTCTTAGATGGATGGAACTGCAGAAATCATTAATAACTAGGAATTATGACTTTTGTACATTGAGAGGAGATTAATGGCATCTGGTAGACCCGCATAGAAAAGCCGAAAATAGGAATTCTGTCAACAAATTAAAAAATGTTACGAGTATGTTTATGATTCCAAGACCAAATTTTACACTGCATATTAAAATCGAAATATTCTATGATATTTCAATTTCTAATTTCTAATTTGGAAATTCTCCAATGTATTTTCGTAAAAAAAATACTTGCTTTACTGAAGGTGGTTTTGGGTTCTGTATCTGATTGAGTTCAGGTTTCAATCAAAATTACATTGACTTTCCCATGCACAATTTGAGAAAACTTTGGATCTTATGGCATAAAAATTCTCTTTTATGTAATCTGTTGTGATAATTGGTATTGGTGCACATTGTTAACCTTACGAAGCGTATATAGCAAACGGAATGTATGAATAAAATCACAAACGTATATATTCTGCCCCGGATTACTAAAAATTAAGCAGTAATTAAGCAGTGCTTAATGATGTGAAATTATAATCCGTCCAAATAAATTACGAGGGAAGGTAATACAATAGACTTTTTCTTCTCTCAGCACAAAATGTGAACATGTGCAGGGTGGTTCATAAAATGGGAGCAACCTTTGAGTGAGCCAAGGGGTTGAGGCTGGAGGACATTTTATTAAAGTCTTGTCCGATCTGTATTCAAAGCAATTGCTTTCAATTTAGTATAATATTATAACCTCCATAATTCTTTTAAGACAATAGAGTTGTTTTAATTGCATCCTCTCTTACCCTCTTTTGCTCTTCCTTCCAAATCCAACGCACACCGCACTATGTAACTGTCCGTGAAAATTGATATAGGGATAGTCGGACGTCAACGTAGTGCATTAGGAATTAGTCATACAATTAACTCGTGGTCTAGTGCGTTAGCTGCCGTAATATCCAGCCCGGTCGTGATGTTGCGAAAGTGCTAAGTTTGTTAAGAAGAGAAGTGTAAGAAGAGTACATATAGGAATAATACTACGTAACACCAAGTGCCGGGAGTTACTAGGATAATAGGATAAGAGGCCAAGACTCAGAATTCCATTTCATTGACTCATGAACGAAGTAGAGATTTGAGATTTTAATTTCACTTTATCACTATAATATCACCAAATTAATTATCACTCTACTGACCCTTGAGACATGGTATCTTTACGATACAGGTAGGCATACTTTTGAAACATGGACTTAGCTGTATTATATGATTATAAGAAATAGAACTATAAATATATTTATAGTTACAATTATAATTTGATTATTTTAGAATGATAGAGATGGACCAAGTGGAAATTCCCGCGATAAGTCTCGCTGCTGCCCATATCCGCCTAGACATTTTGTGTCTGAGAACAGCCATTGCCAACTATGCAGAAGCGGAATTAAGAGGAAATCCAGAGGACTCCCACACTAACTCAACCTTGAGGTCATGGGCCCGTGGCCTTTGGCGGATTGGATCCAACGTCCTCCTCCGTTCTGACCCCAACGGATACTCAATTCAACTCCTTCACCTCCTCTCCCACTATGGAAGTGGATGGATTTCAATCAATTCTTCAAAAATCACAGGTCAAGGGTCACTTCGGAGGTCATTGTCTGTCTTGTCCTCCCATGGACTCATTCGTACGGACTTTAACGGACAACTGATCAAAATCCAGGGTTTACATCTACTGAAGGAAATACAAGACAGATCTCAATCTGTTCTGAGGTTGACATTTGACCTGGACATGATTCAAGACCTTCTTAAAGTTCTCAACTCACCGCCATCTGAATCTGGCAAAAGGATCTCGAGTTCAAGACACATAGGATTGACCTTCACACTCAAACTTGTACTCGGTCACCCAAACATTAAATGGACACCAGAATTTCACACCATCTTTGACCAATGGATGAGTGAACTCCAAGATAATTCGAGTCATGAATTGAATGATGTAGAGAAATGGGTCATGAGTGCAGGAATTGAGTTGTACAAGGGCCCTCGGTCCTTTCACTTCAGGACCTTAGAAATTCTCTTCCTACTGAGGTCAGTGTCGAGGTCAAGGTCAACCCTGGATGGACAAAATACACGGTAAGATTTTTTGGAATCATAGAATACGCAGAGTCCAAAACAACAAAATCTATTTTCATTGACATTTTTGTAAATTTCGTTTCCAACGATTTTTCGAATTTTTTCACCTATTTATGTTTCGGAATTTCTGCAATTTAATTTATTAGTTTGGACAAAAGCAACTGGTTATTTAGCACGTGCCTGCAACTTACAAAAATAAGAACGTTACTTTTGGCCCACCCCGTATATTTGACTTTTTTTATTACTGCAGGTCAGGGACGAATTTAGAAGAAGAGAAGGGCCTACTCGATATAATCATGAGCAAAGCTGGGACTTACATGACCTTGGCGGAGACTGCACTTCGTCGTGTCATTGTTGTAGTTGAAATGCCTGAAGATAATCCTAGCAATCCACAATGCTTGATTCATTTGAAACACTATTCAAATCACTTACACCCACGCAGTGTCCCAAGTGATTATGCGGAGGTGTGTAAAGGATTGAGAGAATTGACCTTGACCTTGACCACCACACCCCCATTGGAACAATTGATCACATTTTTCATGTCCGGATGGAATTCTTGGAAATATGTAGTTGAAAGTGCTCCGGGTCGTGTTAATGCAGATAATTTAGGGAGTATTTCTTTTGCCGGAATTTTGGACTGTTTAACCAAGGAAGGAAGGACGGAGGAGATTTTGACGTTGGTTAATGAAACAAAGGAGTACTTGAGCCAAGAAGAACGGGTCTTTCAATTCAAACCATTCTTTCCACAGTTGGTCACGGGTCACGCCAATTCACTTCACGCCAATGAGAATGAGGGTGATAATAATACAAATCGAAGGGGGATTTTATTAGTGGAATTATTGGAATCATATCTGATGTGCATCTACAAGGCTCAGGGTGAGTCAGGGTCAAATCAACTAACCAATTCATCCAATTTTTAGAATAAATATTAATTCAACTAGTGAACCCGGCGTCAGAAATTGACGATTTGAAAGTTCTGTCGCAACTAATGTCACTAACGGTTGTATATGTTTCTCAATTTGTAGATTATGATCCGCGACCTCCTGAATTTGGATACCGCGGTGTCCAAGTGAGCCAAGGAGTTCTTCCCTATTTGTTCAATTGCCTGGCAACACTGGGAAGATATCAAACCCTTCATGGAATCGTCACAGACTTGGGCTCACATCTTAAAAGTTGGACCACTGATGTCACAGTAGATTTTATTAGTTTGTATGTTCATTTACCTGGAGCATTGTTGGCTTCAATCAAAGACTTGGATTTTCCAACCAAGGTACATCATATCCATATAATCCAATAAAAAGAGGATATTTTTTTAATCGAGTAAAAATTACACATTTCTTAAATATGTACATATTTTTTTTCAAGAATAAAAGGATTACTTGTCTATTTATCTATACAGGAAGCTATGTTGGAAGAAACATATGGAGTTGCCAAAACACTCGTCAAAAAAACATTGGACCTTGGTGCCTATGAAAATATACAGAAGCTGGTGACTGATCCAATGGAAGGACTCATTAATTTTGATGGGATGGTTCATGAATTGACTGGATTCTTTGGAGAGCTAGAAGTGTCATTACTGAATAAATACGGTGAACATAGATTGGGACCCATCACAACCACAATCCTATACTTTGGGGACAGAGTCACGGATGGACTGGAAGGAGTGGGTACAGTCAAGATGGCCAATTGTGATTGGAGTGTGTTCATGGCACAAGTTAAATGTTGTGTCCTCAAATGGACTCAACGCATCTCCACTCCGACACATGCATGTGAGAAGAAGTTTTGGATGGATGGGATGGCGGAAAGCATTTCTAGGAATTGTGACTTATACCTTCAAAGAAGATCAAGTGTGTCTAAGATTTAATCATATTTTGTGAGGAATGTTTTTAAATGAATGTAAATAGAGATACACTTGTACTTGAACTTGGAAACACATTAAGAAATGTCGTAATTAGTGCAATGGGTCTTCATATAATTACTCACATAAAAGTTCTTAGAAAATGGTGTTTCATTCAAAAACAGTTTCAACAAGTTTATGAATTTAGTTCTACATATTCATAGCTTTTATAAGCTTTTTCACTTTCTAATAACCAATTCTAAAGGTCCGAATTAGTCGCAAAAGAGTATACTAACGAGGGGAGGCCGGAGCCTGGTACACACCGATTTCGTTCAAAAAAATTTTCTGAGGTGGTCTTCGGATTTGATTAGACACGTGTTTTTTTATTTTCTATGACGGACCCCAGGGGAGTCAAAAA